>ML789441.1:36417-59471 GCA_009831015.1 Picea engelmannii
TCAAAGGAAGGGCTTGAAAATGGAATTCATCAACCCTTGGAATGTGGAAGGTGAATTTGTAAGGCCAAAAGGCATGACCAAAAATTCATAATGGCCTTCATGAGTTCAAAATGTTGTTTTTGGGATATCTTCTTCCTTCATTCCAATCTGATGAAACCCAGAATGAAGATCCAATTTTGTGAAATAGATTGCTCCATGTAGTTCATCTAATAATTCATCAATGATGGGAATGGGAAAAGTATCTTTAATAGTGATCTTGTTGATCTCTCTATAATCTGGACACATACACCATGAGTTATCTTTCTTGAATACCATTACCACTGGTGCAGAGTAAGAACTTTGCCTAGGTCTAATAATGCCAGCCTCTAACATTTCTTCAACCATGCGCTCAATTTCACTCTTCTGGGTGCAAGGGTATCTGTATGGCCTGATGTTAGGAGGAACATTCCCATGAATTAGATGAATTTCATGATCATGATTTCAAGTGGGTGGAAGACCTTTGGGAATATCTTCAAATACTTTGGAATTCTTATCAATGATCCTTTGGAGATCTTGAGGAATAGATGGCTTAGATGTTTGAACATCTAGTGATCATAGTTGTGCAATAATGCCTTGATGCCCATTTTTCAATAATTTTGTCATGCCATTGGAGCTTATCACCTTACCGGGCTTCCCTGTGATACCTCTTAACTCAATTTCTTTTCCTTCCAATGAAAATTTCATGAAAAGTTCTTGAAAATTAAAAGACACTATTCCTAATGATTGTAACCATTGGATTCCTAGTATAACATCTGCACCACCCATGGGTATAGCAATCATTGGACTATTCATTACATATTCCCCAATAGTAAGATTGATCTTATTGCATTTTCCTAAGCAATTGATAGTTCCTCCATCTGCAATCATTACTTGAAACTCCGACACTGAATATACAAAGCAATTGAGAGCTTTGGCTAATTTATAGTGAATGAAATTATGAGTATTGTTGAATCAATTAGGACTGTTACCTTTTTCTTTTCGATGTATCCTTCGATCTTGAGGGTTTGAGGAGTGCTAATTCTAGCCAATGCATTACACGATATCATGGGAGTCAACTCTTCAGATGGAATTTCTTCTACGTTTTCATATTGAGATGGTTCTTGTTCTTGTTTTTCTTCCTCTTCACAATCTATGTAGAATACTTTCTTCTCACCACACTTATGTCCCTTACTGTACTTGCTGTCAAAATTAAAGCATAAACCTTTTTCTTTTCTTTCCTCCAATTGTTGATGTGTTTTAGAGGAAGGAGCATTGTTCTCTCTATATATGTTAGGATTGGTTCTTCTAGTAGCCATAGCCATATTTTTACTTTCAACATTTCTTGCCACCTTAAATGCATTCTCCAATGATTTGGGTTCCCAAAGGCGAACCTCATGTTGAATGATATCCTTTAAAGTTCCTATGAATACATCAATCAAGCGCTCATCTGGAATATCGGTTACCTTTATATTCAATCTTTGGAATTTCTCAATGTGCTCGGTAACTGAAACCTTTTGCTTGAGATTTATCAATTGGCTAAAGAAGGTATTGCTCCTTGTATCCTCATAATGTGTTATCATTTCTTCCATGAAAATTGTTTAAGTGACGAGTGATTTTCGAGAACAAAGCCATTGATACCATAAAAATTGATTAGGTTCTAAATATAAATAAGAAATTCGTACATTTTGTGTATGTGGCACATTATGTAGATCAAAGAATTGCTCCATTTGAAGTATCCATGTGATTGGGACCTTTCCATCAAACTTCCTCATATCGATGTTAGGAACTTGGTTGGTCTTCAACCCAAAGTTGGAGTTTCTCCATTCTGGATTCACCTTCCTTGTGTCCTCATCATGCATTTCATGGGATGCATTTTCACTTTCAGGTGTCTTCTCTGTTACGAAATTTTTCAATACTTCCATGATCTCCTCTTTTAAACCATCCATCTTTGCCTCCAACTTAGCTTCCATCTCTTGTAGTTCAACTTTTGTTACTATATTCTTTTGTAAATCATTTATGTCCCTACACATTTCTTCACCTTCATCAAAAGTCCAAGTAGGATTGTCTAGAGGCTTATTTGGTGTAGAAGTTCCCTTTTCGGGTGGCATGTTGGCCAAGTATCACTTTTGAACTTTGATTTTGAGGTGATTCTTCTAGATAATATTTCTTCTGTTCTATCTCCCAAGTTTCAGCCCTTCTAGGTATGAAACTTCATTTTATCTATTTCACTGATATTTCTTCTCTGCAATGCCACAGGTCTGATCAAAATTGGATCTGCCAAGTAGAATTTACGGTAACTTCCCCACAACTTGTCGATTTTTGGCCTTTCCATGAGATCTCACTTGTATAGTGTGCGCCGCACAAAATGATTGATATAAAATTCTTAAACTCGTACCCAAAATACTACGGACTTTCCATGATCCAATGAAACCAGTCCTACTCAATTTGGATACTCTAGGAAGACGTTATGATTGTTTTACCTGGAACACCTTCTTGAGACTAGTCAATAGGACTAGTCTGATACCCCATCTTACACAGGGTGTGTATACAAATTTAAGATGAACCAAATTCTAAACCTTTTACCATAGATACCTTACTAATTTCTATGGATAGCCTCCAGATTTCAGGGTCTGAAACGTTATAGTAAATGTTTTATAGAAAAAATTCTGCAATGACTCATTTTAGGATGATTCCAGAACCCTATCTTGTACAGGTTGTATATCCAAAAGTATAAGGCCTCAAGAGCTGAAATTTTAACCCAACATACCTTGATCCGTCTGATAAATATCCTCCAATTCGTTCCTTCTGAAATGTTGTAGAAAAAAAGTTATAGTGAAAATTCCAAGGTGTCTCAGATGTAGCAGCGAAACCCCAAGACCTTGAGCTCTAATACCATATGTTAAGAACTAAATATCAATATAGCATATAAAAACCTTAGAAAAAGTACTCAACATCTTGAAAAAGAGATAATTTCATATAATAAGCCTCTTCAAGGGGGAAACCTCCTTTTACCCCACTTAAATGTTCAAGTACAAGATTATTCCAAATGAGAATGTCTCCTTGGTATATATAGGAGACTAGGAGGTATAATTACAATTAATGGAATAAATACGACATAAATAAAATAACATTACTAATGTAATATTCCCCAATTAAGGGGTAATGAGCCAATATTAGGGCTTAACAAAGAAGAAGGTCACCGCCACATCTGTCACCTCTACACAGAGCCTCTCTTTGCAATAGACTCAAGTGGACAGGATCGTGGAAGATTGAAAGGACATATTCTCCTCACCCACTCAGTTAGTGACGCACTTCCAAGTCAAGCATCCAATTGATCTAACCCTCAGTGCATCACTTCCTAATGGACCCATCTATCCTCACTCATTGATGAAAAATGACGAAATCAAGCGCAATATCCTAGATATATTTCAAAATGGGCACATATGACCCATCTCCTCCCCTTGTGGAAGCCCAATTATGTTGGTGTATAAGAAACATGGGACTTGGTGGATATGCATTGATTACACAGCATTAAACAAAATCACAGTCAGGAATCGGTACCAAATTCCCCAAATTGATGACCTTCTTGACCAACTCAAGGGGGAAAATTTCTTCAATAATATTGACCTAAAGTCTGGCTACCACCAGGTTCCCATCAAACCAACTGATGTATGGAAGATAACTTTCAAATATAAAGAAGGTCTCTTTGAATGGATGGTCATGCCCTTTGGCTTAAAAAATGCACCAACAACTTTCATGAGATTGATGGATGATGTATTGAGACCCTTCACCAACTCTTTTGTGGTGGTATATCTGGATGACATCCTCATCTTAAGCAGAACTTGGGAGGAGCACATGCAACATATTCAACAGAACTTGGGAGGAGCACATGCAACATATTCAAAAGGTTTTGGGCACTCTACAACAACACAAGCTATATGCCAACATAGAAAAATACTCCTTTAGCATGAAAATGGTCTGATACTTGGGCTACATTGTTGATGAGAATAGGGCACATGTGGATCTATCTAAGATCTAATTCATTCATTACTGGCCAACCTCGACGACACTAACCGAGCTTCGAATCTTCTTGGGACTTGTCAACTTCTACCAAAGGTTTATGTTGGGATTCTCCCATATTTCATGCACCCTCAACTAAGTAACCAAGGGCGGTGGAAAGGAAAATTTTTCATGGGGGTAGGCACAACAACAAGAATTTGATGATATGAAGCATCACTTGTGCTCAACTCCAGTACTCTCCTTACCCGATTTGCAAAAAGCATTCGAGATTGAGACTGATGACTTCGACTATGTTGTAGGCATAGTTCTCAGTTAGCACGATCATACAGTAGCATACCATAGTGAGACACTCTTAGATACTGTTCAAAAATACCCCACCTATGGCAAATAAATGTATTCCATTGTGAAATATTGTCATTAATGGAAACATTACATTCTTAGAAAGGAGACAATCATCCACATTGATCACAAGACTCTGCAAATCATACAGACACAAGGGAAGTTGTAGAATGACCACCATAAAAAGTGGTCCACATAACTTCAGTAATTCCATCTCATCATCAAGTATAAAATAGGGAGCACAAATCATGTCGATGACTGCCTCAATCACCCTCCCATTGTTGCACTCACCACAATGCTCCATTCTTGTGGGCATGAGGCATCTGAGTAGCCCCAACTTTATCAGTGTGACCCTGACTTTTCCACCACCTATCATCTCTTGGGTACAAGAGAGAATATCATCAATTTCCACATCTAGGATGGATTTTTATGCCATCTAGGCCACCTCTATGTTCCCACAAGAGAGCATGCAAAGATGATTTGGGAGGCTCACTACAGTTGGATGGCAGGACATTTTGGCATGGAGAAAACACTAGCCATTGTAAAGAAACGTTTTTATTGGTCAAAACTTCGACAAGACATTAGTAAGTATATCTGATATTTCACTACCTATGACATTGCCAAGCTATCCATCAAGATTAAATGCTTATACACCCCTCTTCCTACTCCCGAGAGGCCTTGGGAATCCATCTCAATGGATTACATGTCTGGCCTTCCGTCCACTAAGAACAACAATGAATTTTTATTTTTGGTGGTTGATCATTTTTCGAATATGACCATTATCAGAGCGTGCAAGAAGAGTATCACAATGACAGATACTACCAATATCTTCTTCGAATGGGTGTGGGTCCATTTTGGGATACCACAAACCATCATCTTAGATTGGGATAGCAGGTTCCTCAACACATTTTGGTAGAGTCTCTGGTAACTGTTGGACAGCAAGTTCCCTAAATCCATTGCTTTCCAACCCCAAACCGATGGCCAGATAAAGGTCATCAATTGGATGATTGTGCACATCCTGCGCCTATACAAATATAAGAATCCACGTACATGGGATAAGAGTCTTCCCTATGTTCAACACAACTACAAAAGGGATCTCCATAGCTCCACTGACCATAGCCCATTTCAGGTGGGGTTGGGATGCCAACCCTTTGGGTTACATTGATGTTATACTACCTCTTGCAACCACACAGTAAGAATCTTCCCATTTTCAGTCTGAGGCTGAAAAATCCACCAGATTCATTGAGCAGATTCAACACATCCATCAATAGGTCCATGAGATTTTGTAGAAATCCAATGCTAAGTACAAGAAGCACCATGATCAACACCGGGTACCACACCATTTTTAATTGGGAGACAAAGTCTGGTTACATTTCCAGAAAGAGTTCCTTACAAGGACCCATCAAAAGCTTCACCCACTTCGCTATGGGCATTACACTATCACCAAGGTTGTGGGTAGTAATTCTTTTGAGCTCAACACTCCACCCTTCCTTAGCTTTCACTCAGTGTACAATGTGGACCTCCTTTGATCATATTTTTCACCATTATTGGATAGCTCAGAGATCACAGAATAGTTGACACCAACAAATATCAACACCAACTACATCGAATAGGAATCCACTGATCAGATAGTGGACACACAAGTCAAGGGCACTCACCATAAGAGGATCCAACTTTATCCGGTTGTCAAGGCAGGGAAGCTCCTACACCAAGGAAAGTGGCTCACCTAGGGTAAAATTTAGCAGAAGTTTCCTCATGTGATGGATTCACTCAACGCAATGGATACGATTGCTTCCTAAGGGGAGAGGACTGATCTAGGTGGATATTGGTGGCCACCCACCTATTCCAACTGTATCCTCTTAACATTTTTTAGTTCAACACGTTCTTCTACAATTCTTTGTAATTGTGGTTTTTACACTTCCAGGGATGTTTGAATCCCTGCACATCTTCCAAGTGGAAATTGGTGGCCTCCCACCTAATCCAACTAGCTTATTTTGGAAGTTTTCATTTCAATACATATTTTTGTACTTCCAAGGCCATTTTGGGGCCCTAAATAGTGTTTCTTTGGCTTTCCACATTCAAACTGCAAACATAGTCAAATTTTGATGGAATAATGTGTATTTCTCAGAAATACCTTTCCAACGGGCTATCACGGGCCTAAAAAAGAGGTTGTATGCAAAAGTTATGACCACGAAAAGTTGAGGTACCAACTTACCCATCAGGGCCCACATAAATTTTGGCATTTCATCTCCTAGGGTTAGGTTTTTGGATGTCTATGGTTTTGGCATTCATGAGTAATGTTAAAAATTCTTTTGGAGCCTCATTGTAATCATTTATTCTCATACGGATGCGCGTATTAGCCACATCTCTTCTCAGAGATAGCTACCACCATTCGAGGAAGTTGTTTTCAGTTATGTTTTTTTATAGTTTCAGCCTATTTTATTTATTCAATGGAATTTATTTTTCACTAGACATCTGTTGTTGTTCTTCGTATCTCTATGTTATCCATTTCATTTTTCTCATAAATCCAGATTAGTGGTATCAGAATGGTTTGCTCTTCATTTGTTTTTCTTTGTGCATGTCCTCGACAAGATCTGGTTACAAGAAGTTGGGACTCGAACCAGTCAAGCCTTTGCAAGATCGGTCACTCCTGTTGATACTGAGAGGGGGGTGAATCAGTATCAAGTAAAATTTAAAACCTTTTTCAACTTATACTTAAACCATTCAATTATATCCAATGATCAATGAACACTAGTATAAGAGTTACACCAATACACCACAATACACCATGCACAATATATGAGAAATAATCAATAGTTATTGTTCAAGGGAAGTAATGACTTCCAAAGGTAGCTATAGCTTCCAAATGTAAAGGGAGGGATAAAACTACAAGAGAAAGATATAATCCTCCAATATCAAGAGAGATTTGAACTCTCCATCCTTTTCCCTTCCTTCCACCCAAGAATATATGAGAGATAATAAAACTTTACATTAAATCATCACCATCAACCAACCATTACATAGAACCTGATAATGTTTCCTGAGACTTCTTCAATTTCTACAATTCTTGAAATCTTGGAATACTCTAATCCTGTAGATAATATTAATCAATGTACTCTCTGAACTCCTCCAATTTTCACTCCTTGAATCCTCCCCAAAGAGAAGTTATAGAAATAATGGTAGACTTTATTCAATTCTGGTTTATTCAGGAGAGAGAAATTGTATAGAATGCCCCACACAAACTGTTTAACATCAGATTCTGAAACTCACATACAAGAAACTAAAGTCCGTACTCTTTACAATGAAATTTGTCCCACATCATTTGGATTATATATGAATAAGTTATGACTATTTTACCCGAAACACATGTTTATTGACTAGCTTCAGGACTGGTCAAAAACCCTATCTTCCACAAAGTGTATCTCCATAATTATAGTGAATAAAGAGTTGAAAATTTTACCATAGTTACCTTGATATGTCTTCTCAATACCATAGAAATTTCACCATCTGAATCGTTTTATAAAAAAATGTTATATCGAAAATGGTAAGATGACCTGAAAATAACATACATTAGAACACATCACCAAAAGACTTCATCCTCCCTTGAAATCCAGCCTTCTTTACTTCTGATTTCCTCTGAAATTTGACTTTTATATAAAATGAATGTATAATGATATTTATTTATACCATTTATGTCACTTCCTTTTAACATTAGGTTCGACCTGACACTTTCTTATTTTGTAATTCTTTTCTTTAATTATCTTCAGGGCCTACATGTACTTCCTTCTTCAATTCACTTTCTCATTTTCAAAAATTCATTTCTCCTCAACCATGAGGATCCACGTGACGTGCCACATACCACCGAAAATAACATGATGTATACTATTCATCCATGGGTTTTGTATTTTCATGTGAATTTTCCTTCATGTCCAAATACCTTCATCAATCTTGCAGTCCAAAACCCATGACTAGGGTTGACATCAATGACAACAACCAATCTTCCAACAATCTCCCCCTTTGTCATTGATTGAAACAATCATGCTCCCCCTATCATCATGATCCCATTTTCTCTCGCCCTTTAACATCAATGGCAAAGGTTAGGGCTTTCTCCCCTGAGTTTAATGGCAAAAGGTAACTCTCTTCTTTGGGGCTGCTCCCCCTGAACATGTGGCACTCAATAAGACTTTATCCTTATTTTTGGTCTTTGGGACTTTTTTTCCTTGGAATCCTTTTGTGTGTCTTATGAATTCTCTCTCTTCTTCATTTCTAGGATGTATATGTTGTTCAGTCTTCTTGTTGCAGTTGCAACCAATCTTCCTGAGTTATTTTCTCTAATTTTACATTTTCAGAAGTCAAACATAAGAGTGTATCCTTGACCACACATTTTACTAACACTGCGTAGATTATGATTCAAGGCTTCAACCAATAGGGCATTCTTTCCTTTTACATTTTTTCTTTCAAGATATACTACAACTTCTCCAAGTATTTTGGCAGATGAGTCATCTCCAAATGCAACATTTCCACCCTTTCTCTTCAAGCTGATGAATTTGTCTTGATCCTCGGTCATGTGTGAAGAACATCCACTGTCTATGTACCATTCATCTTATTCTTTACATTTTTTAGTGGTCAATTCTATTCAACAATACTCATTGTTTGGAAACTCTTTCCTTCTCATACTGTGGTTGGCATAGGGACATCTTCCTTCATATATCTGCAATCTTGTGCTTTGTGACCAAGATAATTACATTTGTAGCATGCAATATTTTTGTCCATCAATGGGGAAAATGAATTATAACTTCTGTTGACAAATCCACAGCTATTTCCATATCTTCTATTTACACCATTCATGTTTCTTTTTTATTTGTTCCTTTCATTGATTATGCAATTAATTTCATTATGTCTAAATTTTTTGCAAGTATAACAATGACCAAGAAAGAAATTTTGATACCTTGGAGTAAGTGACCTTCTTTGTGATGTAGTCCATATGGGTTCATGATATACTCTTCTGTAGTTTCCTTCATATTGATTGAAGCTTCTTTGATTCCTGAAGATAGGAGGTCTTCTTGAATATTCATCTCTTTTGTAATCATTCCTTCTTTCTGGTATCTTGGTCCACTTCTTATCAACTTTATGTGTATCTCTTTCTTCAATATTCTTGTTGGTATTTGCATTTTCTTTGTATGAAGTTTCACCCATGCATCCAATATGTGTTAATTATTTTGGCACTTGAGATTTTCTTAAGCTCTTCCTCAATGAGACAACTTCTTGTTCAAGTTTCCCACAATCTTCTTCTTTCTTCATCATTTGGACCTTCTTTACTTCTCTTATTCTTCGAGTAGAGTTTTCAAGGAAATGGTTTATTCTCTTAGTTTCTCAAAGTATTCTAATTGTTTCTTCAAGCTTACAACTGTCTTTTCAAAACTATCCAATTCAATTCTTAGTTTTCTACATGTGTCTTTGAGCTTGTTATTTTCAATCTCAACATGCTTCAATTTTTGAAGATTCTCATCTTCTTGTTGAATCATTTCTTCTTCATGATTTTCTTCTTCTTCATGATTTTATTCTTCTTCATTGGAATTTTCTTCTTTAGTTTCATCTATTTCAATCCTTGGATGAGGACATTCAAACTAAACATGTCCTACTCCTTCACAATTAAAGTAAAATAATTGACCTCTATTTCCTTCTTTGAAATCTGAGATGTTGTAATTTGCTTCAACCTCTTCTCCTTCTGTTGCTTCTTCCCTTGCATAAAGGTCTTGTATCTTGTCCCAAAGATCTTTTTCTGATGCACATGATCCCACCTTGGATTTCACTGAATCTGTCAATCCATCCAGGATGGTATTTATTGCCAATTTGTTGTTCATTTTTTCTTCCTTCTGAGCTGCAGTCTTTGGTTTATTCAAAGAATTGTATCCTGAAGCAACTGAGAACAAAACATCTACCCCAAGAGATTTCAAGTAAGTTTCCATTATATTAATCCAGTATTCAAAATTTCTTCCATCAAATGGTGGAATCCCATTTGGAATGTTGTCTTCCATTTTTGCATAGGATCTTCCTTCGAGTGGTTAAACTATACTGAAGGTAACCTGCTATGATACCAATTGTTGATACTGAGAGGGGGGTGAATCAGTATCAAGTACAATTTAAAACCTTTTTCAACTTATACTTAAACCATTCAGTTATATCCACTAAGAAATGAACAATAGTATAAGAGTTACACCAATACACCACAATACACCATGCACAATATATGAGAAATAATCAATAGTTATTGTTCAAGGGAAGTAATGACTTCCAAAGGTAGCTACAACTTCCAAATGTAAAGGGAGGGATAAACCTCCAAGAGGAGGATACAATCCTCCAATATCAAGAGAGATTTGAACTCTCCATCCTTGCCCCTTCCTTCAACCCAAGAATATATGAGAGATAATAAAACTTTGCATTAAATCATCACCATCAACCAACCATCACATAGAACTTGATAATGCTTCCTGAGACTTCTTCAATTTATGCAATTCTTCAATTCTTGAAATACTCTGATCTTGTAGATAATATTACTCAATGTATTCTATGAAACTCCTCCAATTTTCACTCCTTGAATCCTCCCCAAAAGAAGTTATAGAAAGAATGGTAGACTTTATTCAATTCTGGTTTATTTAGGAGAGAGAACGTGTACAGAATTCCCTGCACTTAATATTTAACATCAGATTCTGAAACTTGCACACAAGAAACTAAAAGCCGTACTCTTTCCAACGAAATTTGTCCCACTTCATTTGGATTCTCTATGAAGAAGTTATGAATGTTTTACCTAGAACACATGTTTATTGACTAGCTTCAGGACTAGTCAAAAACCCTATCTTCCACAGTGTGTATATCCATAATTATAGTGAATAAAGAGCTGAAACTTTTACCATAGGTACCTTGATATGTCTTCACAATACCATAGAAATTCACCATCTGATTCGTTCTAGAAAAAAATTTATAGAAAAAATGGTAAGATGACCTGAAAATAACATACCTTAGAACACATCACCAAAAGACTTCATCCTCCCTTGAAATCCGATCTTCTTTACTTCTGATATCCTTTGAAATTCGAATTTTATATCAAATGCATGTATAATGATATTTATTTATACCATTTATGTCACTTTCTTTTAACATTAGGGTCGGCCTGACACTTCCTTATTTTGTAATTCTTTTCTTTAATTATCTTCAGGGCCTACATGTACTTCCTTCTTCAATTCACTTTCTCATTTTCAAAAATTCATTTCTCCTCAACCATGAGGATCCACGTGACATGCCACATACCATCGGAAACAACATGATGTATACTAGCCATCCATGGGTGTTGTATCTGCATGTGCATTTTCCTTCATGTCCAAATACCTTCATCAATATTGCGGTCCAAAACCCATGACTAGGGTTGACATCAATGACAACAACCAATCTTCCAACAGCTCTGAACTCGAGCACAACTCATGGGGGATGAGAAGAAATATGATGGAGCAGGATATCCTTTTAAATGTTGCTCGAGGAATCCCTTGCACGACAAAGGAACGAGATGATGAAAAAATTTGCACAGATCCTTCGACGACTACCCATAGGAGACACATCTTCATCAAGAGGCCATGCAACCCCCTTCAAGGTACAAGTAAATCTAGATATTAAATTATTTGAAGGATTGATATATGTGGATGTTGTAGATAAATGGTTGAGTCTTCTCGAAGGAATTTTCGGTCCATGATTTTTTCGATAAGGAAAATATTACTTTTTCACTCCTCGAGGTCGTCCCCCATGTTAAGGACTGGTGGGATACATACTCTGGGAAAAGGGCCACAAAGGAATATGAAATATTTTGGGTCTCCCCCACCTGGGATTCCTTCAGTGATGCCATTAAAGAACAATACTACCATGTTGGACGCTACGAGGGCCAATACAGAAAATGGACCACTCTGTGTCGAGAAAGGGACCAAATAGTACTGGATTTCACCAATATTTTCCATACTCTGTGCACCAAATTGGGTATCAAAGACTCAGAATGACATCTAGTGCTCAAATACCGTGACTATATGCAAAGATACATTCAAACATAAATGGATTTTCTTCACATCACATCATTAGGTGCGGCTTATACATATGCTATCAAGATCGAGCAAAAATTTAGGCAGAAGAGGCAAGAGTTTGGATCTTCAAATTCCTCACATCCGAAGAAGGGAAAAGGCAGTCCAAAACCACCAAATAAGGGACAAAACAAATATGGTCACTCTCATGAAAATCAATCCAAGCCACAACCCAATAAGGTTAATGAGAAGTCAAATAAGGACACAAGAAAGTGGTGTGAATACCATAAAATCCCTTGTCACAACACTGAATAATGTCTCTCTAAGAAGTCACTAGTGGTCGAGATTAAATCCTTCGAGTCATAGGAAAATTCTGACTCTGAATCAAATCCAAAAAGTGGGAAGCGGATCATCGATGTTGAACCTAGTTCCATTTTCTCTACCACCAAAGTCCATCCATGTCAACCAGAATAACTAGAGGAAGGGTGTTATAGGATAAATCGATATATGCGGACACTAACAGATCTCCCTAGATCCACCTAGATCTAGAACAAAATAGGATAGGACATGATGCTTCCCCAAAGTTACAATCATTGAATTTGTCATTGAAGAAGGAATAAGTGGCATACCTTTAGATATCACTTCCTTATGTCTTTGTTGTCCCTGCTTCACTTTGGTAGCCTTGTGATATCAGATCTACAACGACACAAATCGACCAAGGTGAAAGAAACAATAATATATTCAATGAATACCTAAACATGTGATCAAGGAGTCATGTAATAAAATAAAAGTGATTTTGTGGGAAAGGGACATGCCACTGTATTATATTAAATGAAAGTAGAAGATACAACTAGATTGCCTTGATGTTGCAAGCTTCCTTTTGGTGGTACTTTTTTCCAGCACACACACTTGCTTCAAACTTGCATGAAGAAGATCCACTATGGCTTAATGGACAAATGGGGGCCTCAAGCACCAATTCAAACACGATTCCCCACACAATTCTGAACCTATTCTTTCATCAATTCTCTATTCAATCTTGTGTAACCTCTTCATTGAGAAACCTTTCATTATATAGGAGAAGGAGAGATGGTTAAAGGGATGAGGATGATCCCACTAAATCTGAGAAGTCATTAGGATTCCAACCATGTGAATGCCAACTCATTTTCTAGAAGATCCTCTTCTATAACCTTCGTAACCTCTTCTTCCTTTTAATCTTTGAAGTAGGTTCGCACCTTGCCTATAGAGCAACTGTGAACCCCTCGCAATCCAAGTATAGAGTAGCCTATGAGAATCAGGGTTTTTCGCACCCTACAATATATGCAGCTTGTGAAATCGTCTTAAAAATATGTTTTGTAGAAGAAGACAACAATCAATTTTCTCAGGCAAAATCTCCTTATGAGAGCCTGAACACATAACACCAGAGTGACCAAAATAATGTGTAACAAAGGGGAACACCTATTTTACTAATAGATGTGGGAAAAGGGAACTCTGCAACATTTCATTTTCCATAGTGGCAGTTAGAAGAACCTGATTTTAGTAGAGGTCGTCAAGTGGTTGGACCTTCTGATAACACTACATGTGCATCCCTACACCATCGAATAGCTTCTCCAAGGATAGGATATCCATGTTAGGCAATAATGTCATCTTCCCTACAACATCAAGCCCTTCAAAGACGAGGTATTGTGTGATATTTATCCCCTTGAAGTTTGTGTTGTTCTTTTAGGCCAACCATATTTGTGGAAGTGACATGTTGTGTATGATTCTAGACCCCATAGTGTTATTATTATTTTGGGTAGACAATTGTACATGATACTAGAGGTAGCGCCACCTACCGCTATTTCTTTAATCTTTGCTAAGAAATGCAGGAAGATCATTTCACAGACCAAGAATTTCATCTTCTTTGTGATCCATGCTCACAGTAAGAAAAAAGTCACTACCACATCTATAACCTCTAAACATAGCCTCTCTTTGCAGCAGAAGCAAGTGGATGGGATCTTGAAAGAGTACAGAGACATCTTCTCCTCACCCACTAGGGTACCGAAGCACTTCGAAGTGAAGCATCCAATTGATTTAACCCCCAGTGCACTGCTACCTAATGGACTAGTCTATTGTCGCTCGCTGATGGAAAATGATGAAATCAAGCACCAAATCCGAGATATGCTTCAAAAGGGGAACATGCAACCTAGATCCTACCCTTGTGGAAGCTCGATTATGTTGGTGGAGAATAAATACGGGACCTGGTGACTTTTCATTGATTACATATCATTAAACAAAATCACAATCAGGAACTGATACCCAATTCCCTAAATTGATGACCTTCTTGACCAACTCAAGGGGGAAAATGTCTTCAGCAAGATTGACCTAAAGTCTGTCTACCACTAGGTTCCCATCGAACCAACTGGTGTATGGAAGACAACTTTCAAATCTAAATAAGGTCTCTTCGAATGGATGGTCATGCCCTTTGGCTTAAAAAATGCACCAACAACTTTCATGAAATTGATGGATGATGTATTGAGACCCTTCACCAACTCTTTTATGGTGGTATATCTGGATGACATCCTCATCTTTAGCAGAACTTGGGAGGAGGACATGCATCATATTCAATAGGTTTTGGGAACTCTGTGGTAGCACAAGCTATATGCCAACTTGGAAAAATGTTCCTTTGGCATGAACATGGTCCAATACTTGGGCTACAGTGTTGATGAGCATGGGGTACATGTGGATCCAGCTAAGATCCACGTCATTCATGACTGGCCAACCCCAACCACACTAACTGAGCTTCAGAGCTTCTTGGGACTTGCCAACATCTACCGAAGGTTCATGTTGGGATTCTCCCATATTGCATGGTCCCTCAAACAAGTAACCAAGGGAGGTGGCAAGGAAAATTTCACATGGGGAAAGGCACAACAACAATCATTTGATGATCTGAAGCATCACTTGTGCTTATCTCTAGTAATCTCCTTACCCGATCTGAAACAATCATTCGAGATTGAGACTAATGTCTTCGACTATGTTGTAGGCACAGTTCTCACTCATCATGGTCATCTAGTATCATACCATAGTGAGACACTATCATATACTGTCAGAAAATACCCCAACTATGATAAAGAAATGTATTCCAATGTGTGATCTTGTCTTCAATGGAAACATTAAATTTTGGGAAAGGAGACAATCATCCACACTGGTCACAAGCCTATGCAGTTCATACATACAGAGGGGAAGCTATAGAACAACCACCATCAAAATTGGTCCACATACCTACAACAGTTCAATCTCAACATCAATTATAAAATAGGGAGTACAAATCGTGTTTTTGACTTCCTCACTTGACCTCTTGTTTCTGCCCTCACCACAATGCTCCATTCAAGTGGGCATGGGGCATCTGAGTGGCCCCAACTTTATCAATGTGACCTTGACTTCACCACCACCTATCATCTCTTGGGTACAGAAGAGAATGTCACCAATTTTCACATCCAGGCTGGACTGTTATGCCATTTGGGCCACCTCTGTGTTCCCACAAGTGAGCATGCAAAGATGGTTTGGAATTCTCACTACAGTCGGATGGCAAAACATTTTTGTGTGGAGAAAATTGTGGTCGTTCTACGGAAACATTTTTATTATCAAAAACTTCAACAAGACATCATCAAGTATATCAGATCTTGCATTTCATGTTCCATTACCAAGCCAACCATCAAGAAGAAAGGATTAGACACCCCTCTTTCTACTCCTGAGAGGCCTTGGTAATCCATATCGATGGATTACATGTATGGCCTTTCATCCACCAAGAACAACAATGATTTTTCATTTGTGGTGGTTGATCAGTTTTCGAAGATGACCATTATCACATCTTGTAAGAAGATCACAGCAGCAGATACTGCCAATCTCTTCTTCAAACGAGTGTGGGTCCATTTTGGGATACCACAAACCATCACCTCATATTGGGACAATGGGTTTCTGAGCGCATTTTTGTCGAGTCTTTGGTCATTGTTTGACAACAATCTCACTAAATCCACTTCTTTCCACCCCCAAACCAATGTCCAGATAGAGGCTGTCAATCGAATCATTGTGAACATTCTGCGCATGTACAACTCTAAGAATCTATGTACATGGAATAATATTCTTCCCTATGTTCAAGCGGGGCTGGGATTCCAACCCTTGGATCCCATTGATGTTGCACCACCTCTTGCAACCACACAGGAAAAATCTTCCCATGTTTAGTCTGAGGCCGACAAAGACACTAGATTCATAGAGACAATTAAGCACATCAACCAATAGGTCCATGGGATTTTGGAGAAAGCTAATGCTAAGTATAATAAATGGCATGATCAACACCAGGTACCGCACAAGTTTCACATGGGAGACACGATTTGGTTACATTTGCAAAAAGAGCACCTTACATAGACCCATGGGAAGCTCTGCCCACTTCGCTATGGGCCTTACACTATCACCAAGGCTGTGGGTAGCAATTTTTTTGAGCTCAACACTCCACCCTTCCTTGGCTTGCACCCAGTGGTCAATGTGGACCTCCTTCAGCCATATTTTCCACCATTATTGAACACCTCAAAGATCGAAGAATAGTTGACAGCCACATATATCAACCTTGAATACATGGAACATGCATCTATTGATCAGATAGTGGATAGATGGGTCAAGGGCACTCGCTAGCAGAGGATCCAACTTTATTGGGTTGTCAAGGCAGAGCAACTCCTACACCAAGGAAAGTGGCTCACCTAGGGATAAATTTAACAGAATTTTCCTCACATGATGGGGGCACTCAATGCAATGGAGACCATTGCTTCCTAATGGGGGAGGACTGATCGATGTGGATATTGGTGGGAACCCACCTATTCCAACTGGATCCTCTTGATAGTTTTTAGTTCAACACGTTCTTCTATAATTTTTTGTAATTGTGGCTTTTACACTTCTAGGGTTGTCTGAAGTCCTGCACAACTTCCAAGTGGATATTTGTGGCTTCTCACCTAATCCAGCTGGCTTATTTTGGAAGTTTTCACGTCAGTACAACTTTCTGTACTTCCAGGGTCATTTTGGGATCCTAAACAATGTTTTTTTATCTTGTCACAATCAAACTATAGACAAAGTTAGAGTTTGAAGACATAATGTGTAGTTATTTAAAATACCTTTCCAACGAGCTATCACGCACCTAAAATGTATTTTGTATGCAAAATTTACGACTCCAGGAAGTTGACGTACTAACTTAACCATCAGGGATCACATAAATTTTGGTGTTTCATCTCCTAGGGTTAGGTTTTTGGATGTCTAGGGTTTGGGCATTCATGAGTAATGTTGAAAGGGCCTTTGGAGCCTCATTGTAATTATTTTTGCTCAGACGGATGCGTGTAGCATCCACATCTCTTCTCAGAGATAGCTACCACCATTTGAGCAAGTTTTTTTCGTTTATGTAGTTTTACAGATTCGACCTATTTTGTTTATTCAATAGAAGTTATTGTTCACTGGATATTTGTTGTTCTTATACATCTCTATGTGTTATTGTATTTAGTCTGTTATTCATTTTGTTCTGCTCATAAATCCATATCTTAATACCATCTAGTTCTTTTTCTAGCTTTACTCTAGCTTTGAAAAGTTCATTGGCTATCCTTGCAGTGTACCCAACCACCTAGTTGAGTCCCACAAAGTTGATTGGTTATCCTTGTAGTGTAACTAGCCACCTAGATGAATCTCGTTACCTCTATCTGTTTTACTCAGATACCACCTTGTAGCATTTCCAACCCACGCTAGGACATGCCATAATAAAATTTATGTCTATGATACCATTTAATTAATAAAATGCTCTTCTTATGCAACAATTATGAAATGCAAACAACATACAATTCATGCATAAACAAGTATAATAAAATATACAAAATTCATATAAGTATTCATATAGTAAAAGCATGAAGCACATATCAAAAACACATATATTTGTATAATTCACCAACTGGATGCAGACCTCAGATGTTCCTCCTAGCCATAGACTTTGTTTGACCCAAGTGAATATTGGTGGCCACCCACCTATTCCAACTGGCTCATCTTGACGGTTTTTACTTCAACATGTTTCTCTATAATGAAGAAATTTATTTGTAATTGTGGGTTTTGCACTTTCAGGGCTACCCTGAAGCCCTACATAGCATCCAACTAGATATTGGTGGATGCCCACCTATTCCAACCGCATTATTTTGGAATTTTTCATGTCAGTACATCTTTTTGTACTTCAATGGTCGTTTTGGGACCCTAAATAGTTTTCTTTTTTTATTTCCATAATCAAAATGTAGATTCAGTCAGAGTTTGACAACATAATTTGTAGTTCTCCAAAATACCTTTCCAACAGGCTATCACACACCTGAAACGAAAGTCGTATGAAAAAGTTACGACCCTGGGAAGTTGAGGTACCAACTTACCCATCAGGGCCCACATAACGTTTAGTGTTTCATCTCCTAGGGTTAGGTTTTTGGATTTCTAGGGGTTTGGCATTCCTGAGTAATGTTAAAAATGACTCTTGAGCCTCATTGTAATCATTTTTCTCAGACAGATTTGCGTAGTAGCCAAATATCTTCTCAAAGATAACTACCACCATTCGAGCAAGTTGTTTTTAGTTCTGCAGTTTTACAGTTTTAGCCTATTTTATTTATTCAATAGAAGTTATTGTTCACTGGATATCTATTTTTGTTCATCATATCTCTGTTTTATTGAATTCAGTATGTTATTCATTTCATTTCGCTCATAAATCTAGATCAGTGGTATCAGAGCAATATCCTCTTCATTTATTTTTCTGCATGCATCTCCTCGACAAGATCTGGGTACACGAAGTTGGGACTCGAACCAGTCAAGCCTTTGCAACATCGACTACACCGAGCCTGACAACATCTCATAGGGGACAAGAATAAAGATGATGGAGAAGGATATCCTTTTAAAATGTTGCTCAAGGAATCCCTTGCGCGACAAAGGAACAAAATGATGGAAAACTTTGCACAGATCCTTCAGCGGCTACCCATAGAAGAAGCATCTTCATCAAGCAGCCATGCAACCCCCTTCAATGTACAAGTAAATTTTGATATTCCATTATTTGAAGGACTGGTATATGTGGATGTTGTAGATAGATGGTTGAATCTGCTCAAAGGGTATTTTTCGGTCCAGAATTTTTTCAATAGGGAAAAGATCACTTTTTCACTCCTCAAGGTCATCCCTCATGTTAAGGACTAGTGGGGTACTTACAATAAGAAAAGGGCCATAAATGAATCTTCAATATTTTGTGTTTCCCCCACATAGGATTCCTTCAGGGATGCCATTAAACAACAATACTACCCTATTGGAAGCTACAAGGACTAGTACACAAGATGGACCACAATGTGTCAGGAAAGGGACTAGGAAGTACCATATTTCACCAATATTTTCTATAGCGTATGCACCAAATTGGGTATTAAAGACTCTGAATGACATCTGGTGCTCGAATACCGTGGTTGTATGCATAGATACATTCAAACAAAAATGGATTTTCTAGACATTGCATCATTAGCTGGGGCTTATAGATATGTTGTCAAGATCGAGTAGAAATTTAAGAAAAAGAGGCAAGAGTTTGGATCTGCAAACTCCTCATAGCCGAAGCAGGGCAAAGGCGGCCCCAACCCACAAAACAAGGGACAAAGAAAATATGGCCACTCTCAGGACAACCAATCCAAGATGAAACACAAGAAGGGTAATGAGAAGTCAAAGAAGGACACATGAAAGTGGTGTCAATACCATAAAATCCCTTGGCACAACACCAAAGAATGTCACTTCAAGAAGTCACTAGTGGTAGAGATAAAAGCTTCTGAGTTAGAGGCAGATTCTCGACTCCGAATCAAATCCATAAGGAGGGAAGTGTATTATCGATGTTGAACCCAATGTCACTATCACAACCACCAAAGTCTATCCAAGCAAACCAGAAGAACCAAAGGAAGGGGAATGCCTCTTTCACCGACATATGTGGGTAAAGGGGGCTCTTCTTCATTTCATTGTCGATAGCAGAAGTTAAAAGAACTTGATCTCAATAGAGGTCGTCAAGAATATGGACCTGTGGACTACATTGTACCTGCAACCCTACACCATCAGTTGGCTTCACTAAGGAATAGATCTTCATGTCAGCCAACAATGTCTTCTTCCCTATGACATCAAGCCCTTCAAAGAAAAGGTATTTTGTGATCTTTCTCTCCTTGAAGTTTGGGATGTTGTTTTAGGACAACCGTATTTGTGGAAGAAACATGTTATGTATGAGTCTATACCTCACAATATTAATATTACTTTGGGAAGAAAATTGTACAGGATACCATAGGTAGCATGGACTACCTTTATTTCTTTAATCTCTGCTAAGGAATGCAGTAAGGTCATTTCACAGACTGGAAACCTTGTATTCTTTATGATCCATTCTCATACTAAGTATAAGGTCACCGCCACATCCATGACCTCTACATAGAGCCTCTATTTGCAGTAGAAGAAAGTGGATGGGATCGTGGAAGATTACATAGACATATTCTCCTCACCCACCATGGTACTGACGCACCCCCAAGTCAAGAATCCAATTGATCTAACCCCCAATGCATCTATGCCTAATGGACTAGTCTATCATTGCTCGGTGATGGAAAATGATGAAATCAAGAGACATATCCAAGAGCTACTTCAAAAGGGGCACATCAGACCTAGATCCTTCCCTTGTGGAAGCTTGATTGTACTGGTGTAGAATAAATATGAGACCTGGTAGATCTAAATTAATTACAGAGAATTAAACAAAATCACAATCAGGAACCGGTACCCAATTCCCCGAATTGATGACCTTCTTGACCAACTCAAGAGGGAAATTTTTTTCACCAAGATTGACCTAAAGTTTGGATACCACCATGTTCCCATCAAACCAACTGATGTGTGGAAGACAACTTTCAAATCTAAAGAAGGTCTCTTCGAATGTCTAGTCATGCCCTTTGGCTTAAAAAATGCACCAACCACTTTCATGAGGTTGATGGATGATGTATTGAAACCCTTCACCAACACTTTTTTGGTGGTATATCTGGATAACATCCTCATCTTCAACAGAACTTGGGAGGAGCACATGCAGCATATTCAATAGGTATTGAGCACTCTGGGGAAGCACAAGCTCAATTCCAACTTGGAAAAATTCTCCTTTCACATGAACAGGGTCCAATACTTGGGCTACATTTTTTATGAGCATGGGGTACATGTGGATCTAGCTAAGATCCAAGTCATCCGTGATTGGCTAGCCCGACCACACTAACCAAGCTTCAGAGCTTCTTGGGACTTGCCAACTTCTACTGATGGTTCTTGTTGGGATTCTGCCATATTTCATGAGCCTCATCCAAGTGACCAAGGGTGGTGGCAGAGAAAAGTTCACATGGGGGAAGGCACAACAACGAGCATTTGATGATATGAAGTATCTCTTATGCTCAACTCCAATACTCTCCTTATCCTATCTGCAACAACTGTTCAAGATTGAGACTGATGCATCTGACTATGTTTTAGGTGTGGTTCTCACTCAACACGGTCATCCAGTAGCATACCATAGTGAGACATTCTTAGATACCGTCCGAAAATACCCCACCTATGACAAGGAAATGTATTACATTGTGCAAGTTTTTCGTCAATGGAAACATTACATTCTGGGAAAGGAGATAATTATCCACATTGACCACAAGCTTCTTCAATTCATACAGACATAAGGGAAGTTGTAGAACAACCGCCATAAAAAATGATCCACATACATGCAACAGTTCCATCTCAACATCAAGTATAAGACATGAAGCACAAATTGTATCATTGATTGCCTCATTTGACCTCCCGTAGCTTCACTCACCATTGTGCTCCATTCCCATGGGCATGAGGCATGCGAGTGGCCCCAACTTTATCAACGAGATCATGAATTTGCCACCACCTATCAATTTTTGGGTATAGATGCGAATTTCACCAATTTTCACATTCAGGATGGACTCTTATGCCATCTTGGCCACCTCTGTGTTCCTACAAGAGAGTGTGAAAATCTGATTTGGGAGGCTCACTACAGTCGGATGGAAGAACATTTTGGCGTGGAGAAAACTATGGTCATTCTACAGAAACATTTTTATTGGCCAAAAATTCAATAGGACCACAACAAGTATATCATATTTTCACTGCCTATGTCATTGCCAAGCCAGCCATCAAGAAGCAAGGATTATTCACCATTGTTCCTACTCCAGAGAGGCCTTGGGAATCCATCTCTATGGATTACATGTCTGGCCTTCCATCCACCAAGAAAGGAAATGATTTCATATTTGTGGTGGTTGATTAGTTTTCGAAGATGGCCATTCTCACATCCTACAAGAAGATCATCACAGTGGAAGATGTTGGGTATGTGTTATATTCTTTGCACGAGTAGTAGTGTCTGAGTGCCTGCGCCAAGCGTGCAGGGGGGTAAGAGGGGGGGTGCAGGGGGGCGGAGACCCCCGCGCGGGGGTTCGGGGTAGCGCCCCCGATTTTTTTTTTTTTGGGCCGACATATTTTCGCCGGTTTCGGGCCGACATATTTTCGTCGGGCCGACATATTTCCGGGACCACATGATATTAGGTGGTTTTTGGCACA
>ML789441.1:63388-79151 GCA_009831015.1 Picea engelmannii
ACTGCCCTGGATTGTTGACTATGTAACCCTGTAACCCCCTGTGTGCAAAGAAAACAACAAGTGGGAGAATGTTGGGTATGTGTTATATTCTTTGCACGAGTAGTAGTGTCTGAGCGCCTGCGCTAGGCGTGCAGGGAGGTGAGAGGGGGGGTGCAGGGGGGCAGAGCCCCCCGCGCGGGGGTTTGGGGCAGCACCCCCGAATTTTTTTTTTTTGGGCTGACATATTTTCGCCGGTTTCGGGCCGACATATTTCCAGGATGACATATTTCCGGGACCACATGATATTAGGTGGTTTTCGGCACATGGTTTTTGCTGATGGTTTTCTATTTCCGATTAAGGAATTAGGGTTTTGGACTAATCCAGGTCAGTGGGTTAGGGTTTTGGATGCCGTTGGCTCCTATATGTATATTGTATTGTAAACAATGTAACACAATGTGTATCAATATAATATATGCTGGTTTTCCCGGTTTGGGTTTCCAGGTGAAAAATCTTTGTGTAATGTTTGTATTTGCCATTGTATATTTTCTGTTCTTTTCTGAATATCAGTTTGCAGTAGATATTGTACAAGGTTAGAATTTACAGAAGATACCCCAAGGTCTTCTTCAAATGAGTGTGGGTGCATTTTGGGATACCAGATACCATCATATCTGATCGAGACAACAAGTTCCTCAACACATTTTGGTCGAGTCTTTGGTCACTATTAGACACCAAGTTCACGAAATCCACTTCCTTCCACCCTCAAACCGATGACCAAACAAAGATTGTCAATCGGAAGACTGTGCACATCTTGCGCATGTATAAATGTAAGCATCCATGTACATGAGATGGAAGTCTTCCCTATGTTCAACACAGCTACAACAAGGATCTCCATAGCTCCACCGGCCATAGCCATTTTAGGTGGGGCTGGGATTCCAACCCTTAGGTCCCATTGATGTTGCACTACCTCTTGAAACCGCATAGGAAGAATCTTCCCATGTTCGGTCCGAGGTTGACGAAGCCACCCGATTCAATGAGTGGATTCAACACATCTACCAACAAGTCCATGAAATTCTATAGAAATCCAATGCTTAGTACAATCAGCGCCATGATAAATACCAGGTACCGCACAAGTTTCAGGTGCGAGACAAGGTATGGTTACATTTGCATAAAGAACAACTTACAGGTCCCCATCAAAAGCTCTTTCCACTTTTCCATGGGACTTACACTATCACCAAGGTTGTGGGTGACAATTCTTTTGAGATCAACACTCCCCCTTCCTTTGCTTGCACCCAGTGTTCAATGTGGACCTCCTCCGACCATATTTTCCACCATTATTGGACACATCAAATATCGTAGAACAATTGACACCAACATAGCTCAATCCCAAATACATGGAACATGAATCCATTGATCAAATAGTGGACACACATGTCAAGGGAACTCACTAGTAGAGGATATATCTTTATCAGGTTGTCAATGAAGGGCAGCTCCTACACAAAGGCAAGTGGCTCACAGAGAGACAAATTCAATAGAATTTTCCTCACCTAATGGGGGCACTCAACGTAATGGAGACCATTGCTTATTAAGGGGGGAGGACTGATCTAGGTGGATATCGGTGGCCACCCACCTATTCCAACTGGCTCCTCTTGATAGTTTTTAGTTCAACACGTTTCTCTGAAATGATGAAATTTCTTTGTAATTGTGGGTTCTGCACTTTCGAGGCTACCTTGAATCCCTACACAGTATCTAGGTGGATATTGGTGGTTGCGCACCTATTCCAACTGGCTTATTTTGGAAATTTTCATGTAAGTACATCTTTCTATACTTCCAAGGCCGTTTTGGGGCCCTAAACTATGTTTTTTTTGGCTTTCCACAATCAAACTACAAACAAAGTCAGATTTTGACAACATAATGTGTATTTATCGAAAATACCTTTCCAATGGGCTATCACACACCTAAAACGAAGGTCTTATGCAAAAGTTACGACCCCGGGAAGTTCAGGTACCAACTTACCCATTGGGGCCCACATAACAATTTTCGTTTCATCTCTTATGGTTAGGTTTTTAGATGTCTAGGGTTTTTTCATTGATGAGTAATGTTAAAATTGCCTCTAAAGCCTCATTGTGATCATTCTTCTCAGATGGATGCGCATAGCAGCCACATCTCTTCTCAGAGATAACTACCACGATTCGAGCAAGTTGTTTTCAATTCTGCAGTTTTATATTTTCAACCTATTTTATTTATTCAATAGAAATTATTGTTCACTAGATATATCTTGTTGTTCTCTGTATCTTTGTGTTATTGTATTCAGTCTGTTATTCATTTCATTCCACTCATAAATCCAGATCATTATTGCTCATAAACTCTTAGCAACAGGTCACCACTGAGATAAGGCTAGAAACTGCACTTGGGAAGGATTTCTAAGCTAGACTAAGGTCTATCCAACACAATAAATCTTGGGTCAAGGTGCCCATCACTGGAACTAGCCTACAACCTCTCATTTCTCACATTTTGTCCCACCTTGGGAAGTGTACCCCTTCACTGCTCAATATTCCTTTGACTATACCACTTCCCTTTCGGGGCTTCAACAATAGGCCAAACATAAAGTATTAGAGATCTTTAGTTATTTCCCAACACACTGGGAAAAAAATTCACAACAGTTCTCTCACCTAGAGAGAATGCTCACATGCCTGACAACCCTCTTCTTCAAATGCACATAGGCCCGACAACTTGCTTCTTCAACTCAAACAATCTCGGTTTGTTGGTTACCAACATCTCCCAAATCTTCCCAAGTATAGGTATGAAGATGGATGGCCGAGAGAGTATGAATGGTAAGATTCAAGGTGAGAATGATCACAAGAATGATGAGAGAATGATGGAAAATGTACTAAGTTCTTACTTTTTATATGCATGTTCCCAACTTGACACTTGTCATTCAATATCTGAGTGTGATTACATATTACAATGATAGCCTTGTTGGCCTTTTAGCATCTATTCTTCTTTGACCTAAGAATCACATAGGCACTCTGGCCTCAAAGCATATTTACAAAGGCACTCTAGCCCAAAATATCTTCGCTCACCAGCCTATATGTAAATTTTCAATTGGGGTTCAGCCTAGGGTAATTACAACCCTATCCATGTCCTTGTAGATTTGTGAAAATGATATTTGTGAGAAAGTTGAAAGTAGTGATTGTATATCATTAAATAGAGAATGCAATGCACAATTTATCGAATTTATTTCCTTATGCATCCATTTAATTCTAAGAAGCAAGTCACCATAATTTTGAATATGAGATTATCATGACTCATGCACCACTTTCAAAACCAATTTGAGGGCCATCAACTCACATACGTTATTTTATTCTTTCCCAATTCTATCTTTGAATTTAATGCTACGATTTTGTGACAAATACAAAATTCCTATTGCTCCACCCCTAGGAGGGGTCTCCTAAGGGGAACCATCAAAGTATGCCCAAGAGAAGTCCTTATCTATTATTTCTTCATGTTTCCATGACTTGATTGTTTCTCCTAAGATTGTGCGTATGTATTTAGGATGTTTATAGCCTAGACACCACATTTGGATGGTATTGTCTCTTTTCTTTCAAACAATTTATGATTTCTTGCCAATCAAACTCCCCGTGCAATGTTTAAGGGAAGAACTCTAATTTTTTTGTATCCTTGTTGGCACACCAAGACCTAAAGGCCACTTCAATATCATCATCTATCCATACATTTTGGTACCCTATCACTCTCTACACTTCCTTCCATACTTCCTTTGTAAAAGGGCAAGCCATAATTATATGAACATTTGTTTCTCTTGTGTTTTGACATAAGATGCACACACTAGCCACGACCAACAAAATTTATGTTTTGTAGTATGTTCCATGTGGATGCCATATTGTTTAATATTATTCACATAATTTTTTTTTATTTGGTTGGACTCTTTAGTTGAACCATAAAATTTTCCTCCATTGTACATGTTGTTCCTCTCTTTTTCAACAAGAGCTTTATATCCTATTTTTGGAACATAATCCTCTAATAGATTTAAGGACCATACTAAATGATCATCCTCCTCTCTAATTATAGCATTGCCATCCTTCAAAATCACCATGAATATTTTCCATTTAGCAACATACTCCTCCTCAGTTCCTAACTCCCTCCAGGTCATCCATTCCTATGTCCAATAGTTTGTTTTGTGCATGTTCACAACCTCTCTTAACATATAATATCCTTTATTTCTTAACTCTAAGGTCAATAATATATTTTGTTTCTTAACTCTAAGATCAATTATGGGGACAATCTATGTTTTCCTTTACTACTCACTCATGGATATGTCTCATTTGTGCTGAGATATTCTAGTTTTAATTATATGAACCCATTGCCCAATTCCTTAAATTAAAATCCACCCATTTTTTGCTTTATGATCAGATATTCTAGTTTTAATTATATGACCTATTGCCAAATTCCTTAAATTAAACTCCACACATTGTTTTGCTCCAATACTTTTGAAAAGAACACATTTTTTGCTCTAATATTTTTGAAAAGAAGAATGAATTTTTAAATTCCATCCTCATTCTCTTTTGCAAAAGATAATTTCTTCCATATAAATATTTGGAAATTTGATATAACTTTTTATGTAAAAAAAAAATACAGCCTGAGTGGGCCTAATGGTTAAGAACATGTGTTTCCTCTCAAGAGGTCACGGGTTCAAATCCAGAGGGGGGTAGGGTATGTATACCTTCGTAGACTTTACCAGTCAAATCGTTGGGCAAAGGGGAGTCCCTTGTCCCACAAACAAGGGGGTCTCATACACCAATTTGATGTGTTGGCTTGGCCATGACCTTAAAAATAGATTATTATTATTATTATTTTAAAACATTACACTTATATATTTTTGAAAAAAAAATAAAAAAATCTAATTATATATAAATTTTGTAAGGTGTAAAAAATGAAGTTTAATCTTGTCATCTCTTAAAAGAAAAGCATTAATTCAAAAAAGACTCACAATATAACAGTTTGGACAATAGGATGCTCTTTCATGGATCGACTAATCGAGGCATAGAATAGGATGCTCGTGCACGCACGCTAGAAGAACAGGTTCCATCTATTGGACTGATTCCCCGTTGTTTGAACGAATCCTTGGATTTAGGAATTGTTTTCTCATACATCCACTTCAAGAGCTAAGTAATAATTTGCACCTACAACCAACAGAGAATTGTGTTTGTAAATGAGATGTTTTTTGAACAGTTACTCATGTATTCATTTTCAATGGCCAGAAGTAGCTTGCTTGAGTGTTGTGTATGCAAAGTCTAATTGTAGAGTGCAATTATTCCACTGTCATAACAAAGTTAGTGTGCTAGGATTGTACATTTCAATAACACAGAATAATACTTGTCGGCGTAACAAAGTTAGAGGACAATTGTATTTGTAATTGAGATTGGCCTGGGCACCATAAGCAAGTAAACCATGTAAGCAAGCATTGAAACCAAATTTGAACGAAGAACCAAAGATCGAGCTTAGTTATAAAAAACTTAGTAGTTATAATGGACTTAGTTAAAATGAATGGAGAATCGAAGATACTAAGTCCATTATAACTACATCTGTTTCACAACAACGAACAAAGTATTTACATATCTTTCACAACACAGCAGAAAAAACTATAGGAACTAAAAAATAATATTAACATAGGTTTCATGTTGAAGACAAGTTTTCCTCAATGGACAAGATACTTCAACCAATCCACATCTTCACCACATCTTTTAAGAGTCTGTTTTTACATCTTCAAAATATTCTTGGAACTTATTAATGCACTCATTCTGTTATAAAGAACATCTTGATAGAGTAGAGTAGATGGAGTTGTAAAATTTTATGGATAGAGGGACTTCTTTTGGTTTACTACATATACCCATCAAAACGATCTTCAAATTTTCTAATGTTACAGAAGACAAGATATAAGGAACTGAAATAGGTTTGTATTTCTTTGTATCATCTGTAAAAGTAAAACAAATGATAAAAAAGTTACACAAAAGGTGATCTATCTTTTATTGCTTTGGAATACAGTGCAAAGGTGATCTTTTATTTCTTCAGAATAAGTGCACTATAGATGAGCAATGCATGGAAATGAAATGAACCTAAACTCAGAATGGTGGAAATAGAATTAAAGATCTTCCACAAGGTTAGAAATGAATATCAGTGCAGTTCATATAAATTCCTTCTAATATGGAGTAACATGTGATCCTAGGGTCTATAACCATAAATAGATGTCTGCATGGAATTGAATCTCTGGGGAAGAAATAGTGACATAAGATAGTCAGTTAGAATAAACACGTTCATTCTGATCACAATCTAGAGATATTTACAAAGGGGTATTTGTGGGGAGAAAGGATATTTGGTAATAAAGGAACAGTAAGGACATAATGTTGAGCCGTGAACTATTATCCAAAGAGCATGTTAATGCCATCAAAGAAAAGCTAGTTTTTGTATGTACCTCTAACAAAATTCTGACCCCAAAATTATGATTCAACAGAGTAGCATGGATAAGAAGGCCAAGTACCATGTAAACATCATGAACAAAATCAATTTATAGGTGGCAGATTTAAAGTAAGATTTGATTCTTGAAGAAAATAAGCAATAAAATTGTTCTCCCATCTACTATCAACCATCTGCAATGCTTTGGAAATCTAGGATTGCTAGCATGCATAATCAAGAAGTATTAAAAGAAACCTGTCATGGATCCTAATATCTTCTATGAAGAGCAGAGTGTTGCCAATATAATGCACAGCCTGTTACATGTACAATTCCCAATGGATGAAATTGCATAAGTGTCAACTCACTTGTAGATACTCATCTACAAGAGAATGCCTAAAATTGTGTCAATAATTTGCAAAACTATATGCCTACGATGACTATGTATTAACTCATCATACATAGAGACCAGCTATAGTGGGGATAAGACTCTATTATTTCTTCAGAACCTTTGTTGATTCATATTTAGATCAGTTTGTTTCTTCTCAATACATTTTACAAAAAGTGAAGCCAAAGATAAGTTAGAACCATTTCACAACAACATGTGAAGCCAAAGATACGTTAAAATAACATAAGTGAACTTGTTTTTTATACCTTTTTTCTATTCTTCAGGCGATATATTGTTATAGAATCAATTGCCACCACTTATGAATTAATGACTTTGTTGGTCTTTTATGTATCCTACTTGTAGACATCATTTCCCTATACCTCCTCTAGATTCTTCAAAATACTGACAATTTTTTATTGCAATTATGCACCCTAACAACTATGCAAGGCACCTATAGGCAAGTTTCTCTAAAGAAAGTCACATACATATCATTAAATGTTCAAAAAAATATAATTTTGTATAATTGAGTGTTGAGGTTACGGGTTTGTTAGTTTCCTAACTCTTTTTCCTCATACACAACCTTCTACAATTGTTTGGGGATGTTATAAATAGAGCATGAGCCATGAGAAGAGGGTAATCATCCTTGAAACAAAGTCATTATGGTTAAATACCACCTTGTCTATAAGCCCTTGTATTTCTATTGTTTTTGTCCCTAGACCTCGAAACCCTCATTTCTAGCCTTTTCCTCGCATTTCCTTATCTGACCAAGAAATCTCCTTGGATCTTCTTTGGGTCCATTTGTGCATTGGAGTGAGAGGTTCATCATATATTTAGTAGCTTGGTTGGAGGTACCTTGAGTCCGTTTGAGGAGTAGTGCCCCAGCAAGTGCAGCAGCTGACAACTACCCCTAAAATATGTTGTTAATCAATAAAGATACTCTTTCCTTCAAAATTATGGTGTTCTTCGCATATGTTCATTGTATTTGAATATCTTTATTTAGAATGCTAGTTGTTGCAATTATATTTTCTTTGATCAAGTTCATAGAAGTTAGTTATGAATTTACTATTGTCTCTTATAGTCTCGCACTTGAAAATTTTGCAAATTCACAATGGAGTGATTTGGAAGGAGTGTGAAAGCTTCCATCCTTGAGATCTTCATCAACCATTGGACACCAAGCAAGTCTTCCTTCGTTTTTTATCAATAGTTAGTTATTTGATCAAGTTAGTTGTAGATTTATGTTTTTTTTTCTTTGAAAATTATTTGGTCTTTAAATGGTCAACAATATGTTGTGGCTCCAACCCATAGTCAGAGGGATTGACTATACTAGGGACTCTCCTTAGTGGGTTAGTCTCTAGGTGATTGTTTTGTTTTCTTTTGTTTCTGACTATTTATGTTGTTTAGCTAAGTAGTCTTTGATTTCTTGAGTCTTTTTATGTTCCATCCAGTCTGTTGGATTTCAGTTTCAATTTTTTTTGGAACTTTTTAATGCATATACGTGCTTTTCTCTTTCAATAGACACATATATACATGCTTTTCCTTTAAGACAATCATGTACATACATGCTCTACCTTGGAGACAAATGCATACATCCTTAGAGAAAGGTGTTTTTAAAACCTTTTCATCTTTGGGGTGTTGGGTTTGGTGCTTGGGATCTTTTTGAGGTCCTATGACTTTGGTTTTTCTACTAAGTAAGATATTTTATAAAGAAAATAAAAAATATTTGATTTCTTTGTTGTTTCAAGTTTGAGTGAGTGGTTTGGAAATTTTTTTCTCAAGTCTTTTATGTTTGGAAAATGGTGTGTTTACTATCCTTATAGTTTTAATAAGTCTAGGTGGTTCTCTTTACATCTCATATTGGATTTTTCTTCTTTTTCTTCGAAAAGATAAAATTGTTTTAGTTTTTTATTTTTATTTTTCCTCTAAAACAAGAAAACAAAAAACAATATAGAAGGTTTTCTCTTTTTCAGTCTTAATCCTTTTTTTTCACTGAAAAGAAGAGTCATTTTTTAAGCATACTTTCTTTTCTTGGTTCTCATTGATTTCAAAATATTCTTGAAAACTTTGATTTTGATAAGTGGTAGTTACAAGTTTCGTTAAAAAGGAAAGATTAGTATTTATTGTTTTCAAATAGATGAATTGCATTCAAGAAATTGCACTAGTATTGAATTGCATCTAAATGGAAATATGCATTTCTTGCATGGAATTAAAAGAATAAAGAGTTTTCATTTCTTTGAAGCGTTCCTTAGCACTAATTTCATTGAAAATTAAACTTGTTTGATGAAAGTGTTCTTAAAAGTGTTTTGTTTTTATGTTGAGTCTCTAAAAACCACTTTGTTTCATGTCTGCTACCTTTTGAGTAAACAACTCCTCCTAAATTAAACACATAACTTAAAATCAATTAGAATTTTTTTTTTGTAGGGTATACAAATTATTCTAGGTGTAGGGCCTTGAGATAGGATTGGAGAGATAACTCACCAAGGCTATTAAAGAAAACATGGGAGTCTGGGATAGGGAGAGTTAAAACCCAACTTTTGTATAAGTATTATCGGGAGCCTCCTCTAACACAAGAGTTAAACATGAGGTCATGTGCGGGAGATTTAAGGAGATAACCCATATGAGGCTTGATCAAACGTTGTGGAGAGATTGTATACAGGGATTTTGCTAGCACCCATAAATCCTTTAGAAGTGGTGCTTTAATAGTTTTTGGATTTGTTACTTTGCCCATATGTTTGATCCCGGCTGTCGATTGTACCCCCAAACGTTGATTGTGAGTTGGTATCCTTAATAGCCTTTCCTACGTATCTTATAGGTGATTTTGGGGGGTTTCTCGTGATACCTGGGGTAGAATTTGTATCATTCTATGAATACCCTTGGAGGGTTCCCCACGAAGCGAGGGTACTTGCACCGAGTAGGGCTAGTTAGTGGAGATTTGGGTAACTTCTTCTCACTTCTTAGTTCTTCGATTCACAAGACTTAATCAACCCATGTTTCTATCTAGAAGGGCATTTTCCTAACTTCTTTACTACTGTAGTCTCGGGACCTAACCGACCCGAGCTGGGGTATTGAAGAAATTTTTTGTGTGTGATGTTTCCTTTGGAATTTTTATAGTGGTGTGCTCTTTGTGCATATATGACCTTAACGAGTCCATTGGTATCCACCTTGAGTCATTTAATTTAAAGTGGTTGATCATCCACTTCATCGATCTCAGAGGGTTGAAGGCCTTCTTATTTTTGACCTGAATTCTCTACCTCCTCCTTTGAGGCATTGACTCGATCAAATATAAAATTTTGTACGGAATGGTATTATTGACATCATTGAGATTGAGACAACAGAGTCAAACGCTTCTACAGTAGAGGTTACATGTATATCATATCTCTAGGATGAAGACTTCGTTAGACCCTTTAAACCTTTGTTGATTGGATCAGACAATCCTATTCTTTTTTATCTTCCAACTTTCAGATTGGATAACATTGATGATCACCCTCTTTGGTGGGACATTATGGAAGACACTTCATATGTGTCTGGGTCGGGGCCCCCTGCAACCCCAACTTTGACTATAGTTGAGGGAGGAGTTCTACTTCATTTCCTTTCTAACCAAATGACTAATGTGGTTCAAACCAGGGTAGTCACGTCGATCAATGGCTATGTGCCACTGATTTTTGGGCCCACTCATCCTTTGAGTGCGACTCCTTTATCTCCTTTTATTTCTAATGCTTTTTCATTTGGAATGTCATCAATCGAAATGTAGAATGTTTCAAGTAGTTCTCAGTCGATCCATTAAATTCTAAACATTGGAGCAAGGAGTTATTCAACTCCCATCTAGGTTGTTCCTTGGGGCAGGGGACACATTCCCCCTTCCTTCCCTTCACTCAAAAGTAGTTCCTTCTCGTATTCTATCCCTAATCCCTTCATGGTGTGGGGCGGTTCTATGAAAGGAGGATTTCAATCCTCCTACATGCGTTTGTCTTCAAACCATTTCACTATGTTTGGTGGGTTCGAGAGAAATCCCTTCCTTTCATATAAGACGTCAACAGGGGGGAAACCCATACAAGGTCAATGGAATCCTATGCAAGGTTCATTCTCATTGCAAGGGATGCCATTAGGGGGAAACCCCTTCTATATTCAGTACAACCCGATGCAAGGGGCTTTCCCTTGGAAAGGGATTTTGATTGGGGGGAATCTAGTTTTCTCTTATGGAAACTAGATGGGTGGAGGTTTTCCTCCTTTTAACTAGGGATTTAAAAATTTCAATCAAAACCCTAGCTCGCTGGAAAACTCGTTCTAGAAAACTGGTGCTAGTAACAATGCAAGGTATATTTTTTTGGTGGCTAATCAACCTGGAAGCTCCAACCTCACTAGCTGAAATTTTGGGTTGCAGTCGAGGCTTTCATTTCTGGAAATGTTAAAATTTCCATATCTATCAAAACTCATGAAATACCCAATGTGTCACAATCCGAAATGCTGCCTGGTCCCCACCAAACTACCCTTGGACATTATGAAGTTCAAAGGAAAATCTGGTGAGGATCTGAGAGATCATGTAACGACCTTCCATTTGTGGTACTCATTCAATTCTTTGAATGATGACTCCATCCAACTACGTCTCTTCAAATGCACTCTTACGAGAGTTACAGAAAAATGGTATATCGAGCTTCAGGGATCAACGTTTTGTACTTTTCATGATTTGGATTTAGTTTTCCTAAACCATTTCTAGCTTTCAATCTGGTACGATGTAGAAACTAAGCTTGTTCCATCCCCAATTCTTTTAATTAATTTTGATGTATGTTTGTTTAGGACACACGGTCTCATTTCGTCATTCCATTTCCAATTGGGGGGGGTTACTATTTTTGTAGAGATGGAAGTGGTCAATGCTCCGCTCAAATACAACTTGTTGCTAGGAAGGAGTTGGACTTATGCAATGATGGATGTTGTCTCATTGGTCTCTATAAATTTGTTCTTCCCTCGTGAAGGGACAATTTTCATGCTAGAACAAATGTTGTTTACCCTCTCTAACTCCGCGGAGAGTTCAAGATCTATGGTCCCATTGATTGAAAACTATCATAAGTAAATTGATAGCATTGGTGTTGGGATGCATCGTTCATTAATGGAAACTTTTAACTTCTCAACACCTATTTTGCATATTCGTACTATTTTTTGATATTATGGTAGTTGTAGGAGGTATTAACCTCCACGTGTAACCCTGACAAGAATAGAATATTCCGGGAAGCAAGAAGAAAACCTAAATCATTGGACATAACCCTAGAAGACAAGTTGGTTGAAGGAAATATTTAATATTGAGTTTTTAGCCTCGATAATGAGAACTTGGCCTAGAAAGCTAAGGAGGAGCAGTATAAATATAGGATTCCTGAGCTCATTTGGACAGACACAGATCGAAACTACAGAAATTTAGTTGTGCGCAAGTATAGAGAGTAGTTGCAGTTGCAGCTACTGCAACTTGTATTTCCAGTTTCAATCTTGGACTCTCTCTTGGTTATGGTTTGGAATTTATTTTTGGTATGCTAACCCTGGAGAGTGACACACTACCTTGATTGGCTACTAGGCCTAGGGTTTGCTTCCATAATTATTCTCTGCCAAGGTTAAGGTGCTCGGGGGTGGCTTCGGCCTATGGTTGGGTGACAATATTGCTATATTTTCTATGGTTAAACGAGCCCACCTATTATTTATAACAAGTTATGGGCCCACACTATCTTTAGATGGTCTAACCATTGGAAGATAGATTGGGAATATTTTATCAATTACAATTGCAATTGCAGTCAAAGTTTTTGTTGCAGCAACAAAACCCTAACCCTCTTGTTGAGGAACCTTAATTGAAGAGATTGACCTAATTTTTGGATATTATAGTGCGCCCTAACCTAGCACACCTCCTGGTACTCTCGACAACCTAAGATGTCAAGTTTGATTTTTTGGTCAAAATCAAATGTTGACCAAGTCAAAGCAGTCATGACTTACTCTATGAAGACAAAAAAAAAGTTAGAAGGGTATTCTAACTTTAGAGAATGGAAGACAAGGATTTACCTCATCCTTGCCAAGAATAAAGTGTTGGATATCGTGAAAGGAAAGATCGTGGAACCACATTTTGAAGAAGGAAAAGAGAAGGAACCTCAGAACATTGCAATTATGGAGAAGTTCAAGGACAATGACATTAATGCCATGAGTATCATAGTGGACTCTGTAAAATACTACTTATACCCTACATCTCTCATCTTGACTCGTCTAAGAAGATGTACGATGCCCTAACTAACCTCTTCTTAGTAAAACGCATTGGACAAGTAATGAGTCTGAAGAATGAGCTCTGTGACATGAAAATGAATGATGATGGAAACATAACATTATACCTTGAGATACCTTGGGATAATCTCTTAGTTAAGAGATCAACTACAAGCTATTGAAGAAATCATTTCAGAGAAGGAACTGGTAAATATAGTACTCAATGGTATTCCCAAGACATGGGATGCATTTTCTGCAAGAATGAACACAAGAAAGGAGTATCACACATTTGAAGAACTTTGGACTTGTTGTGCACAAGAAGAATCAAGGATCAATGCAAAAGACAAATCCCAAAATAAATATGATCATCAAGCTTTCACAACAAATTTCAAGAATTTCAGGAATAAGAAGAAGTTTGGCTCAAGGAAGAAACCAAATCAAGAAAAGGATATGTCAAAGATACAATGCATCAACTATAAAAAATATGGTCACTACAGGAACCATTGTCATGAGTTAAAGAAAAGGAAGGAAATAGACGAAGCAATAGTTGTCGAAGAAAGAGAACCCTCAAAGTAAGACAAGCAAGATAAAATTGACTTCTTCTTATAAGTCAAGGTAACAATATTCTTCAAAGCTCTTGTATATATCATGTTTACATAGTTCATGTACATATCATGTATATCTATTTCTTAGAAGAAAATATGTTCAAGGGAAACTATACCTATGGAAGATAGGGATTGCTATTACGATGACTACAAGTCAAGAAATACACATGGAAAGATGAAGTAGGTTGACAATATTTGGTAAAAATTCATGTTGAAGCTATTATATAAGTAACAACATCCAGATAAGCCGAAATCAGAATCAAACCTGAAGAGACCCAGAAGAAGTCAAAACAAAGGAAATTAGAAAAAGACTTGTGACACATTGCAGAAGGCAATAAGAATGCATATGGAAGCATGGACTATCTTAGATGGAGGGATATGATTACAGAATTCCAAAAGAAGAGCATCCATTCATGCATGAAGCAAGGATTAGGAGGGAGATAATCCTAAATAATATGATCCATTAAGGATTATGAAGTTTCTATCCATGTTCCCATTGAAAGTAGCAGCCATGAAAAGAAACATGTGTTCGGTTTTACTTTAGAAGAAGTCTTCCTAGAAAAGAATCCTTAAAGTATCCTTGGTTGTCCATTTACATCCATGATCCTATGATTAAAGGAAGAAGTTGTTGGACACACCTACCACACTTAGAGTGGGGGGTGAATGAGTGTGGGGATCTTTTTCCCAAAACTTCCCTCTTACACAAAAACTCCTTAGTTAACATTCAACATTTTTTCATTACTCATTGTTGTCATTTATAATCAATTAGATGTGAACACATATCACCAACATATCATCAACAAATAATCTGCACAATGAACACAAAGAACACAAGATGTATGTACAATTTTTCTTTTTATTAGGGACTTCAATCTGGGTTTTTTTTAGCAACAATTGAATAGAGTAAAACTCTACAAGAGCACCTGCTCTATATGCAAGACTCAACTTACATTCTCAGCACCAATTGATATGAGGCAACAATCCTCAACAGATATCAATCTATCAACATAAACAAGTGCATCAACCATGCACCAACCTGTGCCAAACAACCTGTAATCAACCTGTACCACAAACAAGTGCATCCAACCATGTAACAAGTATTTACCAATCATGTTTCAACTACTCATCAACAATTAATCATCAATATTTACCAACATAATCAACTATACACCTCATGTATGTGTCAACTCATCAACTGCTTGTCTCAACCATGACTAGTTTTGGATTAGTCAACAACCCAACTTGAAATAATCATAACTTTGTACATGTAATGAATATAGATCTGAAACTGATACACAATTTTCTTTAGTGTGTTTTATACAATTCCTCCAGGTGGAACTACTTGTAACCTCTCCAAAAAGGAGTTATATAAAACATGGCATACCTTGTTGAATTCTGGATTATTCTAGAGAGCGACCTTGTAGAGCATGCCCCACACACAATATTCATTGAATTGATCCAAAACTATCAAAAAAAGTTCTATAGACTGTACCCTAACCAACACATTTTGTCTCACTGAATTTGGATCTGTTATGAATAAGTTATGACGTTTTTACCCGAAACACCTGTTCTTGACTAGTTTCAAGACTAGCCACAAACCCTATCTTCCACGGAGTGTAACTCCCAAAATACAACGACCCACAAGCTGATTTTTTTACCACAGATACTTGGGTATGTTTTCTCAATGGAATATCAATTTCACAGTGTGAATCATTATATTAAAAAAATTATAGCGAAAATGGTGAGATGACCTGTAAATAACATACCTTAGAAAGCATCATCAAAAGAATTTATCCTCCCTTCAATTCCAGCCCTCTTTTCTTCACCTTCCTTCTGAAATTTGGCTTAGATATCCTTGGTTACCTCATTCACCTATATATATTCAATATTCTCAAGTGTTCCACACCAAAAATTCTCAAGAATCTCTCACAAGAAGTTCTCCACCAATACTCCAAAATATATTCTCACAAGAAGCTCTCCATTGATCCACAAAAAGGATGATCTACAAGAGACCATTGCTATCTTATTTATAATTTCATCCTCTAGGTCACTTAACCCATTTCTAGGTCACTTAACCTATTTTCCTTATTTTAGGGTTAAC
>ML789441.1:79201-94755 GCA_009831015.1 Picea engelmannii
AATAGAAATTTCTCCAATATTTTATCATTTAAATATTCCTTCTTGATTTTCTCATCTTACTTTATCATTTCTTGATTTTTTCACTTCTCTTTATTAAATAATCCACCTTGACTTTGTCACCTTACTTTATCATTTAAATAATTGTTTCTTATTTTAGGTCATTTAACCCATTTCTAGGTCACTTAACCTATTTTCCTTATTTTTAGGGTTAACCACTTTCCATAAATAGAAATTTCTCCAATATTTTATCATTTAAATATTCCTTGTTGATTTTCTCATCTTACTTTATCATTTCTTTATTTTTTCACTTCTCTTTATTATTTAAATAATCCACCTTGACTTTGTCACATTACTTTATCATTTAAATAATGATTTCTTCTTTTAGGTCACTTTGACTTCTTTGACCTTGGGGGATTCAAGCCTTCATGTGGGGGTACTTCATCTTCGTAAGGCCATAACTCTCAACCCATGAGGAGTTATGTGACATTCCACATACCACCGGAAATGGAATGACAAGCACTATCCATCTAGGACAGTTTCACCAACAATTTCCTTGATCTTCATCTCATTATTCGACATGCAAGCATGGGTCCTCCAACCATTCTTCTAGGATAACTCAATCTATAAAGCGTCTTCCTATGAGGGATTTCACCATAAGGGGACCACGTTGGAGTTCATCCATTTGTGCACCTTATCAATCGTGATAAGAAAATAATGAGAGCATGGGTCCTCCAACCATTCTTCTAGGATAACTCAATCTGCAAAGCATCTTCCCGTGAGGGATTTCACCATAAGGGGACCACTTTAGAGTTCATCCATTTGTGCACCTTATCAATCATGGTAAGACAATAATGAGTCATATATATAGTTTTCCAACAATGAATCATATACCAATGAAACCACAACGATTCATCTTCATCATGTATCAATGACAACTCATTGATCCATCTTCATCATATCAATGACAACTCATTGATCCATCTTTGTCTATGCATTCTCATGAAGGAAAATACATATTATATTACATCAATCAATCCTTTGACATCAATCAATCAAACCATTGGCATCAATGACAACATGGTCCAACAGAAGTTTGAATCTTCAGGGCATGGAATCTATAGAAGACTCCATGGACCCAAGAGCTAAAGATAAACATGAGGAAGAACATGAATATTCCAAGAAAGAAAAATCCAGAACAACTAGTTATTATACCGATAATCACAAAAGACTACTAGCTTTATTTGAACTCACTAAGAAGCAATCGAATAGAAGAAATGGAAGTTATAATAAAGAATAATGTGAATGAATAAACAAATAAGAAATACTTATGAATGGAAGCATTACAAGATTCATAGGTTCTTCCAGAAAGAGGGAGAAGACTATGATGATAGCTTGTTCCAGATATACCTCTTGGAGTATCCATGGATTGGAATTTACATGTAAAAGACCATTCTTCCCAATAAAGAAAGTGAGAAAGAAGCTTATACCATAAAGAGACCCATGTATGGATATAAGAAGACCTTGTATGGATTCAAACAAATTGATGTAGAGTATCTCATATACAGCAGAAGCGTGGTGAAAACTTTCTATGACATAGATAGTGTATCATAATAGTTACTCGAAAGTCTGGGATGATGGATTGTTAATCCATGGAAAAATCTCATGATGACAGAAGAAGTGATACTTGGATATGTTTCATTTTGAGCCTTGCAACGATGTAATGAGCTAGCGGGAAACAAAAGTGTTGAATTCAACCATGATATATTATAATGATCAGAGCTATATGAAAGCCTTCAGAGAAACCCAGTGTTCCATAATAGATCGAAGTACATTGAGATCAAGAATTACATCCTCCATGATGAAGTCCAGAAAACAGAATTGGTTCTCCAATATATCTCCATAGATAAGAAGATATCAAATATTTTGGTAAATCCTCTATCCAAGATGAAAAAGTTTGTGTACATAGGAAACAAGTTGGGGCTTGTGGAGACGACTTCCTTATTGAAAAAGGAAAATATTACTCCCAGGTTGGGAGGGAGAACTGATGTGTTATTTAGTTTTGGATAGTGATTTTTTAGTTCAAAAAATGGTCTAGGAAGAGTAGTTCATTTCTAGTTCCGAAAGTGGTTTGAGATTTCTGACAGACAGACATTTTCCAGTTCAGAAAATGGTCCAGATCGGACAGTCATTTTCGTAATGAAAATGGCTCAATAGATTGTTGATGTACCATAGACAATGATTCCCCTTGTAGCTAGTGTGGGGGAATGGTCTAGGAAAGTAATTATTCTTGGAATTCGCTCTAAGTAGTGGTCAAGTAGAATGGTCTTCTTCACCAGGAAGTCATTCTTTCAAAGTTCACATTTGTGATCAGTTTCAAAGAATGGTTCATTTTGGAGGTTGGTGCAGGACAATCATTTCCATTAGGAAATAGTTCAGACAGTCATTCCCTAGGGGAGACTCATTCCATCTAGACTGCACTATGATTAGTGCTAGATGAATGGCCCAGTTAGGTGAACTGTCTAGATTCAGGGATCAGGGACAAGCATTCCCTAGGGCAGACTCATACTCTCCAGGTTACACTATGACTAGTGTTGGAGGAATGGCCCGGTTAGGTGAATGGTCTAGGCTCAGAAATTAGGGACAACTATTCTTCTACGCTTGAGAAGAATATTCCAGATAGCCCATGGATAATGTTTCACATTATGAGGACATATTCTCTTCTAGATATCACAGAAGTGAGTGGAAGAATGGCCCATATGACTCAACTTATATCATGATATTGTTTTTTTTATGTCGTTTGATATCAGATGATATGATTTCTATGGAGACTGTATGTCTTTGGACAATAGATGTATGCTACTTTGGTGGATGTGTTCCACTGGTTGTGATTATGTGTCACTGATTAAGTAGTCATGTGATACTTAGTGTGATTGTGTACCATTGGATAATAGTTGTATACTACTATGGATAGACACAGTTGTGTTCTATTGAATGACATTGTTCTGATTTCCATGTAGACTATTAGTAGTGTTGAAAATGATTATCAGCTAGATAGGTAGTCAGTGTGCTAATGGGCATACATTCTCCAGATGGAGAATGGTCCAGGACATTTATTCTTCTAAGACGTATGTCTGGATTAGAAGAATAGTCCTTGTAGCCCATGGTCTGGATTCTAACATCTATTGGAATAGTTATTCTTCTAGGACATATGTCCAAATTAGAAGAATTGATCTTGTATCACTTTGTGGAGTGAGTGACTTATTCAACATTATGCCTGATTACTTAGACAGAGTATGGCTTTGAGATATGATGCAGTTGATGTTATCAGACGATACTGATAGTGATTATGGTGCTCATGATCTAATCATGAGATATCATGTATGGCTATGATGATTCTACCAGCTGAATGGTATGTTTGTGCTCAATACCATTTCCTTCAATAAATCCCTAGTTAAGAGGGAGTGTTGATATTATGGTAGATGCGGGAGGTATTAACCTCCACGTTTAACCTTGACAAGAATAGAATATTTTGGGAAGCAAGAAGAAACCCTAAAGCATTGGACATAACCCTAGAAGACAAGTCAACTAAAGGGAATATTTAATATTGAGTTTTTAGCCTCCAAAATGCGAAGTAGGCACAGAGAAATAAGGAGGAGCGGTATAAATATAGAATGTTAGAGCTCATTTGGACACACACAGCTCACAAATGCAAATTCAATTGTGTGCAAGTATGGAGAGTAACTTCAGTTGTAGCTACTGCAACTTGTATTTTCGGTTTCAGTCTTGGACTCTCTCTTGTTTATGGTCTGGAATTTATGCTTGGTATGATAACTCTGGAGATTGATACGCTACCTTGATTGGCTATTAGGCCTAGGGTTTACTTCCATAATTATTCTTTGTCAAGTTTAGGTGCTTGGGGGTGGCTTCGGCCTATCCTTGGGTGACAATATTTCTATATTATCTATGGTTAAATGAGCACACCTATTATTTATAACACTATTCTGGTTGGCTACCAAAAAGAAAGCCTTTCAATCCCTATAACTCAAGAGATTTTGTTTTGTACGATCTATTTCAAGGATCCCTAGGTGTTAACCTCTCCATTTGATTCGATAGAAGGTCTTATGCATACTAGGATGTCCATGTAATTTTTTGTAGCTGAGATAGATTATTGAGCAATCCAACAAGCTATTGCAGATTCTTGATCCCACTTCTTCATGGATGAAAGAAGTGGATTAGCTCATACAACCCATCTAGGCCCTGAATTCTTCTAAGTCACTTGATTTCCTTGAAATTGTTTTTCCTGTTGACAAATCTATTCTTGAGGCAATGATAGGGCCAAGACGACCATGGGAGGACTTGCATCATCGATCTTATTTGGTCCCAAAAATAAATCGAGTGGAAAAAGAAGAATTTTGATCAACTTTGAATGGATATGTTGAACGCTTTGTTAACCCCTTAGAAAAGCATGGTGTCTATGTTGAGGGTAACATGGACAATATATCGAAAATGATTCCAATCTAAATTTCCAAGACACTTGGCGTCATGTGTTTTCCCTTGACCAAGTTTTGGGAGATCCTTGGTCAAGTTGACCTATTTTGGGACTTAGAAATCCTGTCGAAGGCGGAGCACAAGATGAACCAGATATCACGGGATCTCTACCCCTTTTTGGGTCCTTTTTGGGATTTGGGAATATGTAATGAGTATGGGAATGTTGGCCCATGGGTTTACCCATGCTTAGGCCTATTTTGTAATATATAAATAGATGTCTAGGCGATGTAAAGAGAAGGAGAAGAAGAGGCATCTATGTGATGTTGTGATAAGTGCAAGTGTGGTTTGTAAATGCTTTGTGCATACTGTGAGAGACTTGCAGAGCTAAGTGCAAGTGGTTGTAATAGACTGTGAAGGGATTTGTGTTGTAGCGCAAGGAAGAAGGATCTAGTGAGCTACACAGATCTTTTGTCCTATGTGGAGTAGGGTTTTGAGGCTCTCTGCATGTAACCTATTAAAGAATATAATAAATAAGAAGAGTTGGTGGATGTAGCCCCAAGGTGGGGATGAACCACGTATATGTTGTGTTGCTCTACTTTATGTGATGTGTTGGTATACTTATGTGTTATCTGCTAAGTGCTTGATATAGATAGATAGATAAATATGTTTATGATTTGTGCTTATGATGAAACTGGATGCTAGATCTAACATAGGTGAATGTGCTTAGTCCTTGAATCTACTAGATCTGATCAATTTATTTATGCTAAGTGCTTAAATACATTAGATCAGGGTGAATGTTGCTATGCTCTGTTTTCTCTACGGAGTAGATATTGGTTAAATAATGATGAACTAACACTGTTAAGTGCTCTATCAAGTATTATAATCATAGATCTATGTCCCAACTAAGGTTGCAGACACCTTATTCCTGCAACCACCCCTGCCTCTACCTCAGGTGAGACTTCATCTGCTTCGCAGATGTTGCCGAAAGGGTCGGTAGTTAGGGTTTTTTTGGTGCATTGTTGTAGCGTTGAACCCTAGGTCTTCTCTTGTGCCAACAAATGGTTCTGTTGTCGGGACCTGAAACTGTGATTGTTGGGAACTGAGCAAGAAGAATCTTTGTGCAAAGATCCGACTTGAAATTGTGAAATCTCTTTGTGTATATCTATTTCTCTAGTGTGCAGTACTCTACTTAGTTTGACAAGCTCTGTGCTAAGGAAAATAAGTCCGATCTGAAGAAAAGAGGTAAATCTGAAAGATTTGTGCTGTGACAAAGGTAAAAGTGAGAATTTTTTATTAAAAGAGGTAAGATCTGAAAGCTCTGTTCTCTGATAAAGGTAAGAATATTGAAAACTTCTATATCTGAAAGCTTTGTGCCTTTTAGAAGTAAGATAAGTGGAAATTGTTGTTTCAATAGTATGGATCTAGGTATGTTTGATAGATTTTGTCCTAGCTTAAAAACTAGGGCATTAATAGATGAAAGAAGATTTGATATGAGTAGATCTGATAAGAATAGTGAAAAATATGTTATACCTATGCATAGAAAGAATGTTTGGACTAATAAGTGTATGCGAGATCCTAGAAAGAAATGTTTGCAGGTTAGCTACCATGATCCTAGCACACAATACAAGAAAGGTTGGGGATCATTTAAAAGAAAGAGAGGATTAACCCTCTGTTACAGTTGCAGAAAACCAGGACATCTCGCTAAGGAATTCCCTAGGAGAATACCTAGTTGTCTTTGTTGTAAAGCTATGAACCATGAAGTATTGGATTTCCCTAGAATGATTGCTAAGGTTGAAAGAATGAATATGAACCAAGAAAACCCTAAGGTAGATCTAGAAACTAATATTATGACAGAATCCTAGAAAGAATCAGAGAAAGTATTGTTACAGATGAGAGAAACCCTGAATGACGATCGACATGTCAGATTACCCAATATATTCAAAGAAAAAGAATGCCTTGAAGCAAGAATAGGAGAGTTCGACATTGACTGTGTTTTAGATTAGGAAACACAAGTGAATATCATGACAGAGAGAATGTGGGAAGCTATAGGGAGGCCTGCTATGATTCCTTCACTGGGAGGAATGAGATTATTCAGAGGAAAATTGATAACCCTATGTGGGAAGCTCGCTCAGATACCTATGAATGTCAATGGAACTTCAACAGAAGATCATTTTGAGATCATTAAATTTATTGAGGACAATGCTCCATTTACCATGTTACTAGCAAGACCGTGGATTGAAAGAGATCAATCCAGAAGGAATGAAGAAGCAAAAGTTAAAAAAATTTATAACTAGAAGGATCACACACTTGATTGAAGAACAGGAGAACATATCGTAGCTATTTAACAACAACGACATAGATGCCAAAGTTGCAAGAAAACTAGAGGACCTGCAGAAGATTGAAATACCTATTATAGATAAAGAAGAAGTATTACCCTTGAATCCTAGGAAAGAATCTCAACAATGTGAAGTAACTATGCCAAAAGAAGATAAGAATCAGAACGGAAAAAGGCATACTGAGATGAATCTCACTGGAAGGAAGGCTAGAAAACTAAGTAAGAAGAGAGCTAAGATTCTAGAGGGAACCTCGCACGAGGAAAATTTTCAAAATTGGAGCTTCGTCGGGATATCAGAACAGCAACACATGGCACTTCGCCATGGCAAAGAAATATAGTCGTTGGGGACATTATAGCCATTATACCAATGCTCTGAATGGGTAGAAAGGAATTTATGGTTAGATAGCTCGCCATCTGACCGTTGGGATCGTGCCATAATGAATAGAACAAAGTTAATGAAGGATTATAACCCATTGCAAGAGATCTCTTATTGAGTTACCTATTTATCCCATCGCGCTATGCACCAAGAACACTTTTTCCAACCAAGAGTTTGAGCCTGCAGACTAAGTTGATTTTGCACAGTGATCATCACACTCTTTCTCTCTATCCCATTACTGTGTCTAAGTTACCCTTCGAACCCGAGATTGTTAACCCCGAGTGTGTATGTCAGACGAGTTGAGCATTATAGAGAAAGTTGTTGAAGAAGTTATGATCAACCTCATGACTGAAAGAGTCATGTTGATGTCTACAGGTGTACAAGCATCATCAAGAGGACTGCCAGCCTCTCTGTCCACTGCTCGCGGAGCTGGACCATCCCAACCATCCAATGAAAAGCGAACCAAGCACAGGGATGATATAGTGAATACCAAATTGATCATGAACATATTACCCGCCTACATACCACCTCTGAGCGGCGCAGTAAATCAAGATAGCATGCACAGTGATTTCGAAAACACCTTGGTTATGATGTACCTCATGAAGGTGATACGCCCCATTCGAGCAGACCAAGATAAGATTGCAGTGTTGAAGTTTAGAGACTTCAACCTCGAATATCACAAAGTCTATAACATGCCCGCCCCACATAAGTACCTGACCAAAACTAAGGGGAAGAATTCAAACATAATCCCCCATTCGTGGACTATGAACCTCGCGCAGTCCACCTTGCTAAACGTCATGAAAATTCCCCACTTTGGTAGACAACAGGAAGTCAATGTTTGTGTTAAGTTGTTTCTTTCTTGTTACCATGGAAGATATTTGTGGCTAAATCACCGTATCAATGTTGATCTGACATTGATCAATTGGATCATAGGGTTAAGTATGCAAGGACCTGATTTGCAGGAGTTTTACCCTGGAAAATCCATGGATGGCACTCTAGCACAGAAGATCAAGGAAACTTATGGCGATGTCGAGAAGGGAACACAAGGCTACAAGGTAGCTTCTATCCATAATGGTGAGGTGCACCTCGCCTGTCTATTGATTGCAGGGAATTTAGTACAAAAGAACCGACCTACCCAAGTCACCGATTTTGTAGTCAACCTCACAGGGAAGTGCGCGGAAGGCCTTCAGATGAACTGGGCGAAGTACCTGGTGAACCAATTGGAACTTGACTGCAGAGAAGCACAAGATAAAGGATATGAATTTCATTTTAGCTGGCTCTTGATCCTTATAGATTTTATTGCCTGGGAGATGCCAAAAGGTGCGACCTTCCTAGACATTGAGCCATTTGAACCATTGGTCGCGAAGTTCGCTATCCTTTGGTATTCAAGAAATATGAATAAATAGTGGCAGTCAAATGTTTTTTTTCATACCTACTACAATCAGGTGAAGATATCCACATAATCTGAGCCTTGCATGACTTCAAAGACTCTACATCGTTTTAGGCCTTTGATGAAGTTCAATGCAGATCGAAATTTTATTTACATCACAATGTGCACCAACAAACACAAGAAACAACTTCAATCCTACTATAAGATGATGGAGGAGGACTTAGAGGAGATCACTAAGGACTGTTCGGAAGACCTCCTTATTCCTGTAGACCCTGTAGAGATATCCGACATTGACAACCCATAAAATGCGTAGGATACACTCGAACCTAGTAGGACAGAGAAGACCAAAGAGGTCCAAGGATTATATAGTGCATCTGTGAAAACTGCTTCCATATCACCAAAGCAAGGAGGTGATGGAAAAAAGTTATATGAAAAAGAAGTCGAATAGAAGCAAGGAGATGAGGTTGATCCCCTGAAGAAGAAGAAAGGTTTTCCTCTGAAACCTTCTTCCCAGAAGAAATCAAAGGCCACCATGACCAATATGCAGACTATCCTCACCTTCGATGACTTTGACTTCCTCATAGTAGCCCTGCAAGATGCTTCACTGGAAATAGCAGAGAAACAAGAAGCAAAGCAAGAGGAGATGTATGATTGAATTGAGACTGGACTCTGAGGGGTACAGCAGGCCCTACAATCTAGCTACGTAGTCTCCACTACACCGGGAGAACCAGAATTGGGAGATGAGCCAACCCAACTCCACCGCCTAGTCAATACAGTCGAAGCTCACCTTTGACAAGCACAGGAAGAAATAGAGCAATCCACCCAAGCTTTAACACAACTACAAGGAGTACTCATAGAGCAACGTAGTGTTGTAGAACAAGAAAAAATTTCTCTCCAAGTGAATTTTGATGAAGACAAAGAACAACTATAGCAAGAAAAGGAAGAGTTGATCGCAGACCAACTTGAAGTAAAATAGGTGGTCAACAAAGAATGTTTATTTGTGACAGTCTTAGAAATCAAGGCAGAAGACCGAGTTACACAGCAGGTGAACCATCTTGTAGAAGCCATCCAACAACTACAACAATGCATAGAAGATTTGTAGCTACGCACTGTAACTGAGACCCCACAAGATTAAGAGACCATAGAGAAGCAACCGCCCTGAGTTTAGTAGAAAGACTAAAGACTCTTACCCTAGAATGTAAGAAACTCACTAATCACAGTTCCTAGACCTATGAACAACTCATGGAGAACCCGGAATTGAAGGCACTGGAATCATAGCTCCAATAGGCGAAGTATCAAGCCAAAATGATACAGGTGCAGCTGAAGCCCTTGTTAGTTGTGGAAAGAATGAAGCGCTCCTAAGAGAATCGCACCGTACAACAACATGTCTACACTATCCAAATAAGATTTATGGAGGTAACTCAGAAACTCCAACCTATACAAGAAAAGGCTTACCAATTGTTTACAGAGGTAGAAGGCCAAGGAGAAGAGCTAGAGCAGGTTATCACTACAGTTGAATAGAATCTAAAGGGACCTATTAATGATGCAGTCATCCAAGAGTTCGTTGAACATGAGGCCATAGCACAACAACAAGTTGAAGCAGCTTGAGCCAATCTCAAGGTGTTCGAAGAAGAACTAGTCAGACTAGAGTGACTCGGGACGAGTCACAGGTGAGTGTTGGGGGCCTGTTGGCCCTTGACCAAGTTTTGGGAGATCCTTGGTCAAGTTGACCTATTTTCGGACTTTGACAGCCTGTCAAAGGCAGAGTGCAATATGAAGCAGATATCGCGGGATCTCGACCCATTTTTGCGTCCTTTTTGGGATTTGGGAATATGTAACGGGTATGGGAATGTTGGCCCATGGGTTTACCCATGCTTAGGACTATTTTGTAATATATAAATAGATGTCTAGGCAATGTAAAGAGAAGGAGAAGAAGAGGCATCTATGTGATGTTGTTCTAAGTGCAAGTGTGGTTTGTAAATGCTTTGTGCATACTGTGAGAGACCTGCAAAGCTATGTGCAAGTGGTTTTAACAGATTGTGAAGGGATTTGTGCTGTAATGCAAGGAAGAAGGATCTAGCGGGTTGCGCAGATTTTTTGTCTTATGCAGAGTAGGTTTTTGAGGCTCTGTGCATGTAACCTATTGAATAAGCTAATAAAGATGAAGAGTTGGTGCATGTAGCCCCAGGGTGGGGGTGAACCACGTATATGCTGTGTTTCTTTGTTTTGTGCGATGTGTTGGTATACTTATGTGTTATCTGCTAAGTGTTTGATATAGATAGATAGATAAATTTGTTTATTCTTTATGCTTATGATGAATCTGGATGCTAGATATGACATAGGTGAATGTGATTAGTGCTTGAATCTGCTAGATCTGATCCCTTTATTTATGCTAAGTTCTTAAATACATTAGATTAGGGTGAATGTTGCAATGCTTTGTTTTCTCTGCGGAGTAGATATTGGTTAAATAATGATGAACTAATAGTGCTAAGTGTTCTATCAAGTATTATAATCACAGATATGTGTCCCAGCTAAGGTTGCAGACACCTAAGTCCTGCAACCACCCCTACCTCTACCTCAGGTGAGACTTCATGTTCTTCGTAGGTGTTACCGAAAGGACTGGTAGTTGGGGTTTTGTTGGTGCGATGTTGTAGCGTTGAACCCTGGGTCTGCCCATGTTGCAACATCATGGAAAATGTGTTTACCGGTGCAAACGTTTCTCCTAAAGAGTTTTGTGACATTTGTTTCTAGTCTTACAAGGAAATTCTAGGCATAGACCCTTGTATTGTTCAACACGAAATTATAAAATAAGAAAATGATAAGCCTATTCGACAAAAGTTGTGACCTGTGAATCCAAGAAAGGAGACAACAATTAAGGAAAAGGTAGAGAAGCTACTTAAGACTAGTTTCATCTATCTGGTTCCCCTTATCGAATGGGTGTCAAATCCCTTTCTTCTGGATAAGAAGAAAGGAATTATTCACATGTGTATGGATTTCCATGATATGAATAACCATGTCCTAAAGAAAAATTCCCTACACCATTTATAGACCATAATATAGACACGTTTGTAGGAAGCAAAAAAAAATTGTTTATGGATGTATTTTCTGGTTACAATCAAATTGAGATCCGACCTGAGGATCAATATAAATTGTGTTTATATGTCCTTGGGTTAATTTCGCATACAAGAAGATGTTGTTTGTACTTAAAAAGTATAGGGATATGTTATAATGGGCTATTGTGTTCTCTTTTCATGATTTGAACCATATTATTGAGGCTTATATGGATGATGTCACTGCTCACTCTTTCAAGAGATAGATCATCCAGCTCATCTTTGACTTATTTTTTTACAGATGTCGCTACTATCACATTCATTTAAATTCAAACATGTGCATATTTTTTGTCATTTAGAGGCATATGTTAGTACTCATTGTTTCCAACAAGGGGATCATGGTTGATCCATTGAAGGTTGAGAGAATAATTCAGCTTCCTGCCCCACGAATATATGTCAACTTCAGAGTCTACAAGGAAAATATAATTTCCTTTGTCTCTTTATTGCTAATTATGCTGAAATAACCAAGGGATTTATGTTCTTATTGAAAAAGGAGATCCCTTTTGTTTGGACGAGTTCACACAATGATCCTTTGATGCACTCAATAACACACTTGTTTCTACTCGTTTGCTTAGTTCCCTGGACTATTGCAGGGATTTCTTGTTGTACATTGTTGTAGAGGAATCCACTGTTGGCATGGTGTTGGTTCAAGAAGATCATGAACTCCAAGAGAATGTCATATATTACCTCAATCATATTTTGATTGGTTTGTAACTAAATTATTCACATGTTGAGAAAGTGGCTTTTGAAGCAGTGCACGTTGTCCAGAGACTTTGGAACTATATTATTTTACGTAAGAGTAATATGATTTTCAATGTTAATCCATTTGAATACATCCTCACACAACATACAATTGGGGGAAATTATAACAAATGGATCGTCATATTACATGAATTCAAGTTGGACTTCGTGCCTACCAAGTCCAAGAAATCATTGATCTTCGTAAAGCTCATGTCGGATTTTCCTTGGGAGGATGAGGTAACCATTATTATGGACTCGTTTTCGGATGATAATATTTTCCTTATCGCTTCCATGGATCCTTGGTATGGGGATATCCTTGTATATCTCAATGCTTTGAAGTTTTGTTCACATTATTTGCGAGATGAACAATGTCATATTTTCCATCAAGTGAAGAACTACCTCATCATTGATGGCACTTTGTATTGTCGTGGAGTCGATTCAATTCTCTATCATTGTTTGACTCATAAAGAAGTGAAATATGTGCTTAATGATTACCACAGTGGATCATGTGGCAGTCATCTATCTAGGTTGGAAACATCCCAAAAAATCATGCACATTGGATACTTTTGGCCGATGATATTTAAAGATTGGGTTGAGGTGGTCAAACAGTGTCACCCTTGTCATATAGTCTCTCTAAACATGCAGGCACATCTTGCTCCATCTTTTTCTATCATCATCATTGGTCCCTTCACCAAGTGGGATATTTATTTCATGACATGCCACCCACCTTTGACAAGGAGGAATCAATATATTATCATGTATGTTGACTAATTTATGAAGTGAGCAGAGGCCATGCCTATGTTCATGAATGATGGGGAGATTGAAAAATTATGTATATTCAATCAGATAATCGCCAAGTTTGGAGTTTCAAGAGAGATTGTTACTAAACATGGTACTCACTTTCAAAACTGAATGATGATGGATTTATCATCCAAATTGGTTTTTAATCAAGAGCATTCATGGTAAGAACCAAATATCAATATAGCATAGAAAAACCTCAGAAAAAGTACTCAACGCCTTGAAAAAGAGATAATTTCATAAAATAAGCCTCTTCGAGGGGGCAACCTCCTTTTACCCCACTTAAATGTTCAAGTACAAGATGATTCAAAATGAAAATGTCTCCTTGGTATATATAGGATACTAGGAGGTATAATTACAACTAATGGCCGAAAGCCGACATAAATAAAATAACATCACTAATCTAATATGCCCCAATTAAAGGGTAATGAGCCAATATTAGAGCTTAACATGCCCCTCCCCTTGAGACAAGTGTTGTCCAAAATGCTTGAGTAACTCTGGATGCTTTTGTATAAAAGACTCATCTTCCCAAGTGGAATCTTCAGCCGGTAGTTTCCTCAATTTAATGAGATACTCTGAAATGGATCTATTCCTTAGATGGCGAATTCTTGTATCAGTGAAGACTTTAGGCTCCAATATGATTTTCCATTCCTCATCAAGTTCTAGAAATATAGTTTGAACTGGGATCTTGTTGCCTATAACCTTCTTTAAGCATGAAACATGGAAAGTTGGGTGTACTCATGAAGATGCAGGCAACTCCAATTTGTATGCCATAGTACCAATATTTTGAAACACCTTATAAGGGCCATAGTACTTTGGTGATAATTTATTATCCTTCTTGGCTTGCTTAAGGGACATCTGTTTGTATGGTTGTAGTCTTAAAAACACCCAATCCCCTACTTCCAAACTTCTTTCACTATGATGCTGATCTGCTTGTTGTTTCATGCGATTTTGTGCCATGGTCAGGTTGTTATTTAAGATTTGGAGAACTTGTTGTTGATTCTCGATGTGATATTCCACTACTTGAACCTTAGATTTTTATTTTAGAGAAGAAGTGATGGAAGGAGGGTGGTATCAATAAAGTGCCATAAATGGTGTCATTTTTGTTACAATATGAAAGGAAGTGTTATACCACCATTCTGCCAAGGGTAACCATTTGAACCATTGTGTTTGTTTATCAGAGACAAAGCAATGAAGGTAGCCTTCCAAACATTTGTTCACTATCTCAGTTTGTCCATCTGATTAAGGATGATAGGATGAGCTATGAGCCAATTGAGTGCCCAAACAAGAAAATAATTTTGTCCAAAAATGTCCAGTGAAGATGGGATCTCTGTCACTTACAATAATCTTTGGGCTGCCTTGTAGCTTTTGAACTATCTCCATGAATGCAGTGGCAATAGTACTAGCTTTGAAGGGATGAGAGACTACACAAAAGTGTGCGTACTTGGTCAGTCTATCAACAATCACCATGATGACACTCGTTCCTTCAAACTTTGGCAACCCTGTGATGAAATCCATGGAAACCTCCTCCCAGCACTGACTTGGGATGGATAATGGTTGTACAAGACCTGGGGTCTTAATTGTTTCCACCTTATTTTGTTAGAAAACCAAACATTCTGCCACAAACCTTTGAACATCAATTTTAAGGCCATCCCAAAAACAATCCTTCTTCACTCTATGGTAGGTTTTAAAAAATCCTAAGTGCCCTCCTACTGGAGAGGTGTGCAATTCCAATAGTACCTTTTGTTTGAGTTGGGAGTTCTTACATAAATATAAGCGATCTTTGTACCATAGTGAATCATTTTTCCATGTAAATGTATATGATGCACTGGAATCCTCCTGCAACCTTTGAATGAGAGTCCACACGTTTTCTTCATTCTTCCATTCATCACTTGCTTCTATTATCCAATCATTGGATGAATGAGATAGCACAAAGAAAGGCCTCAACATCTTCACCCTTTCTTGAGAGTGCATCTGCCACAACATTTTGCTTCCCCTTTTTATAGACGATTTCAAAATCATAACCCAATATCTTGGTTACCCATTTTTCTTATTCTTCTGAAGATAGTCTTTGTTCCAAGAAGTATTTAAGACTATCATGATCTGTTTTGACCTTGAAGTTCCTACCTATTAGGTAAGGACGCCATTTCTTCAATGTATGTAGTATTTCCACCATTTCCTTCTCATAAATGGGTTTGTGTAAGTCCTTTCCCTTGAGTGGTTGACTTTCAAAATCCAGGGGCCTTCCTTCTTGCATTAGGACAGCACCAATTCCATTTCCCGAGGCATCACATTCCACAATAAAGGTTTTTGTGA
>ML789441.1:96557-141157 GCA_009831015.1 Picea engelmannii
GGCTAAAGAAGGTATTGCTCCTTGTATCCTCATAGTGTGCTATCATTTCTTCTGTGAAAATTTTCCAAGTGATGAGTGATTTGTGAGAACAAAGCCATCGATACCATACAAATTGATTAGGTTCTAAATATAAAGAAGCAATTCATGCCTTTTGTGTATGTGGCACATTATGTAGATCAAATAATTGCTCCATCTAAAGTATCCATGTGATTGGGTCCTTGCCATCAAACTTCCTCATATGGATGTTAGGAACGTGGTTGGTCTTCAACCCAAAGTTGGAGTTTCTCTATTCTTGATTCACCTTCCTTGTGTCCTCATCATGAATTTCATGGGATACATTTTCACCTTCAAGTGTCTTCTCTATTACGAAATTTTTCAATACTTCCATGATCTCCTCTTTTAAACCATCCATCTTTGCCTGCAACTTAGCTTCCATATCTTGTAGTTCATATTTTGTTACTATAGTCTTTTGTAAATCATTTATGTCCCTACACATTTCTTCACCTTCATCAAGAGTCCAAGTAGGATTGTCTGGAAGCTTATTTGGTGTAGAAATTCCCTTTTTGGGTGGCATGTTGGCCAAGTATCACTTTTGAACCTTGATTTTGAGGTGGATCTATTAGACAATCTTTCTTCTATTGTATGTCCCAAGTTTCAGCCCTTCTGGGTATGAAACTTTATTTTATGTAGTTTTCTGATATTTCTTCTCTGCAATTCCATAGGTCTGATCAAAATTGGATGTGCCAAGTGGAATTTATGGTAACTTCCCCACAACTTGCCGATTTTTGGCCTTTCCAAGATATATCACTTGTATAGCATTCCCCGCAAAAAATAATTGATATAAAATTCTGAAACTCGTACCAGAACTACTACAGATTTTCCACAATCCAATGAAACTAGTCCCACTCAATTTGGATACTCTAGGAAGAAGTTATGACTATTTTACCTGGAACACCTTCTTGAGACTAGTCAATAGTACTAGTCAGATACCCTATCTTACACAGGGTGTATCTACAAATTTAAGATGAACCAGAAGATGAAATTTTTAACACATATACCTTACTAATTTTTGTGAATATCATCCATATTTCAGGGTCTAAGACGTTACAGAAAAAATTTTATAGCACAAAATTCTGCAATGACTCAGTTTAGGATGATTCCATAACACTATCTTGTACAAGTTGTATCTCTAAAAGTATAATGCCTTAGGATATGAAATTTGAACCCAACGTACCTTGATCCATCTAATAAATATTCTCCAAGTTGTTCCTTTTGAAAAGTTGTAGAAAATAAGTTATAGCAAAAATTCTAAGGTGACTTAGATGTAGCAGCGAAACCCCAAGACCTTGAGCTCAGATATCATATGTTAAGAACCAAATATCAATATAGCATAGAAAAACCTCCAAAAAAGTACTCAACGCCTTTAAAAAGAGATAATTTCAGATAATAAGCCTCTTCAAGGGGGCAACCTCCTTTTAACCCACTTAAATGTTCAAGTACAAGATGATTCAAAATGAAAATGTCTCCTTGGTATATATAAGTGACTAGGAGGCATAATTACAACTAATGGCCTAAAGCCGACATAAATAAAATAACATTACTAATCTAATATACCTCAATTAATGGGTAATGAGCCAATATTAGGGCTTAACAATTCATATCCTTATTATCCACAAGAAAATGGTTAAGTAGAGACCATTAACAAGTTCCTTAAGACCATACTTCAATGGAATTTCAATGTGAGTAAATGAAATTGGCATCTGATGCTATATTCGGTGTTATGGTTGTATCAGACCTAATTTAAGAATGTGATGGGATTCTCTCCTTTCCAACTCACGCAATGGAAGTCATGTTGATTGAATGTGAAATTCCTTCATTGAAGATTGTTGTAGATCTTCTTCTCGACATGACTGAATTAGAAGCATATCTTGTTCACTTGGAACATCTCGATGAGTAGTTTAGTTATGTTTCCACAATGAATGAGACACACAAGAAGCATGTCAAGATTCAATACGGTAAGTCTTTTCACCTAAGGATTTTTTTCGAGGAAGACCTTGTTTTGGTTTAGGATCAAGACAAGGATGCATTGGGAGTAGGAAAGTTCAACCCGATATTGCATGGTCCTTACATTGTGAGGTGTTCCCTTAGGAATGGATCTTATGAATTATCTTATTATGAAGGTAATGTGTTATTGAAGTTTAGAAATGTGTTGTAAATTGTGTTTTCATTGATGTCAAAGGATGCAATTCATATCTTAGGTAGGGGGAGACAATGAATGCCTGGGCATATATACCCTATGTGAATAATAGGTCAAAGGATCAAACCAGAATCATAGAATCGAGGAAGCATAGATATTTCAAATCAAACCAAACATAAGTAATTGGGTATGTACTTGTTTGACTCTGCATGAATGTAGGTGAGAAGAAATCACATATGCAAAGAATTCCATTATACATTGATGGGTCTCTATGTGCGAAAATTATTGCATGTTGTCGAGCTTCTATAACTGTTCATTTTGCATCTGGATGAAGTGGTTGAGCGAGACAATCCCATGGAAGATTATTTGTGGAAGAATGATTACAATTTGTTGAATCTCAAGGAAGTAAAGAATGCACAATAAATGAGCAACAATGAAGTCCCAAATAACCAGACCAAAGTAAATGGAAAAATCACTTTTATGTGATTCGAATGTGAGAAGAAGAGCCATGGAACTGTGTGCAAAGCGTTAAATTTTGATATGAATAATGGTAGACTTGTAAGAGGTTAAATATTGATCGTTGATAATAAGAAATCAACGGCCAATATCAGAGATTGGGGTATGGTACTTTGTGGGCCAACTCAACCACGTCGACACCATTATAGAAACCTCATTAGTTCCATGTGTTGGGACACGTATTGATGCCATGTCATCTAGTTGGAATGAAGAATACATCCACATGGAAACCACCTCATATTCTACATAAACACAAGATATCTCAAAAAATGGCTAAGTGTCAAGACATCACAGAAAAAGTGAGCATGACAAAGAATTGGGAGTATGTGGAGAAATGGGTGTGAACCCACAGACTCATGGTAATATTTTGAAAAATGGCTAAGTACCGAGAATCATTTGGATAGACATGAAATATAAAAAATGGATAAGTATCAAGAATGGATTGGTCAGATGATGATGTAGAAAAATAATGAAAAGAGCATGAACACGTGGACCTGCGGTCAGATCTTGGAAAATTGGCTAAGTACCAAGAATGGATTGGTTGGACAAATAATTCTTGAGAAATGATTAAGTATGAAGATTGTATCAATCAGACTAACGAGGTCACAAGAATCGGGAAAATATCTTAGACCCGCGAACCCATAGTAGGATTTCATAGAAATGAAAATGACTAACTATGGAGATATCTCACAGAGCATAGTGAGACTTGAAAAATCGACTAAGTATGGGAGACCTGTGGTTAAGAGTTCAAAAATCAACTAAGTTCCAAAGAGATCATGGAGCACGATGAACTATGAGAAATCATCTAAGTATGATGAATCAATCCTATGGCCTAAGAGGATTCCACTTTCACATATCAGACGACCCAGAGGGTGAAGATAAGATGGTCCAAGAGGTCACTATGTGTCACAAATTGGATGGTCCAGAGAGCGAGAGATCATACGAGTCATGATGTCTCGTAGACCCATGGTGAAATTATTGGAAATGCATCTAAGTGTTGGTGCAAAATGAGTGCGATGGAATGCAAAGGTATAGTCTAGAGGTCGTAGAGGTATGAAGAGATATTCCTTAAACTCGTGATCCCAAAGTGGGATTTAGAGAAATTTTCTAAGTATGGGTAGTGATTAGATTGATAATGGAGATGCAATCAAGGACCAAATTGGACGAATGTTAAGTGTTTCAATACCCCGATCGTCCGAACATCCCGGGGAATGAGATCACAAATAGACTATCCAATTTTAATATTTGTTTAATCTAATGGTTGTTGATCCATGAGGACATGTTGCATGTTTTGGTGGATATAGAACATATCAATAATCAAGATCAAATCAATAAATGATCTGATGGTGGCTAAGTGTTAAGGGAGTATAGTTTAATATTGAGATCCTGATGGTCCTGATATGAAGGATATTAGATCGACGGTTGAGAGTTAATATGAGGGAATATTGGATGGTTTTTGAGAGTCATGGTTCATGCTCTGTCCATATAAGAAGATATCATGTGATTTAGAAGGATTATTAATATCTTGGTTTTGAGAAGATCGTAAGATGACTCTGTTAACATACATTTGTATGTGGACAAACTCGTGGAGGTAGGAAGTGTATAAATAACGTTGTCATGGTTTTTTTATGGTGTGTGTGTGAATAACAGTGTAAGTAAGGATTGTGGAGAAGAAGCTCCGAGGCTCGAAGGTTCGAGGATGCTAAATAATGAAAGGAATATTGTCTAAGGGTGGTTGGGAGGTGTAAAGATAAAGGAGATTCTAGAAATATGAATATTGAGAATAGTAACATTAGAGACGAAGTGACAGACTTGTGTAAGTGAAGGCTTAAATTAAATGGATAATCTAGTATTGTTCACAGCTTGAGTGGATTGGTGTCCCTTGCAGGTTAGTGCCTTGAAAAATCATTGCTAAGTTGGTGCTTAGACAAGGGTATTGGTGTCTCCTGCAGGTTGGTGTCTGTAAACATTATTGTTGATTTGGTGCTCATTCAAGGAGATTGGTGTCTCATGCAGGTTGGTTCATGCAATAAGTGTAATTGTAGGTTTGTGGCTACAAGATTTTATAAAGAATTTTTTTGTGGTTTTCTCCCATTAGGGTTTCCATGTTAAATAATTGTGTAATGTGGATTATATTTTTCTATCTGCATTTATCATTAACTTATTATGGCTGATGAAGTAATAAATTGACAAAGATTGTAACAAAAATAAAAATAGTCTTATATTGATTCACACCCCCTCTCATTATAAGTAAGTGTGCCAACAATTGGTATTAGAGTGGGTTCCTTCAGAACCAGTCTAACCCTTAGAAGGTGAATCCCTATAGCACACATGGATAAGGAAGGTTTTTATACAAACAAAGATCCATTATTCGATGGATCAAATTATGCATTTTGGAGAATAAGAATGAAAACCTATATGATGTCTTTTGGATTGGAAGTATGGAGTGTAGTTGAAAATGGTTACATGGCTCCAACAATCCCACCTAGAATTTCAACTTCTATAAGACTTAGTGACAACAACTCTAAATCCAAGAATGTAATTATGTGTGGTATGGAAATATAAATGTTTTCCAAAGTCATGCATTGTTCCTCAAAAAAGGATATATGGGAAAAATGACATAAAATTTATGAAGGAGATCTGACAAGGTCAAGAAGGAAAAGTTACAAATCCATAGAGGACAATTTGAGACTCTCAATTTGAATGAAGAGGAGAATATTGCAGCCTATTTTCTTCGTGTTGATGATATTGTCAACCCTATTAGAGTATTTGGTGAAGATATTGATGAAACCATTATTGTGCAAAAAATTCTTAGAACACTTCCCTCAAAATTTAATCCCAAGATATCTTCCATTGAATAATTAAAGGACCTAAACACATTGAAAATGGATGCATTGCATGGAATCTTCACTGGATATGAAATGAGGATAGAATAGGATAAGCCAAAAAAGAAGGAAGAAAACTTTGAGGCATCAAAGAAGACAGAGATTGAAGAATACAAGACGAGTGACAACTCATACATCGAATTAGATGAGGAAGAAGCCAACATTGTCAGGAAGCTCAAAAGAGGATCAAACAAACAAAAAAGTAAGCTTCCCTTTATGTTTTAACTGTGTAAAAGTAGGACATTTTTCTGCTAAATTCCCTTACAATAATAAAAATAATGAAGAATATTACAACCTCAAAAGATACAGGAAGCGAAAGACTGAAAATAAAATAAAGTTATCTAGACAAAAGGAGAGTCTATATATCAATGAAGACAACATCTCTTTAGATGATAGTGACAATGAAATAGAATAAATTATCTTTATGGGTCTAGAAACAAATGCATATGTCCTAGAAAATGGAGACAAAGATTCCACAGAAGAAAACAATTATGAAGTTGATGGAGAAGTAAACCTTGAAGCATAACTCATTAGTGCCTTATAAGAAATAGATAGACTCAAAGAAAAGAACAAAAATAATAAAAAGCAAAAATTGCAAAAATATAAAGAGGAGGAACATGATCTTGAACAAATAGAGAAGGCAATGATTCATAAAGGTTCAAGTATAAAAGGAAAATAAAATTGAAGAATTCTTAAAATCCCAACTAAAATAAAAATAAGATATATGCAGTGGTCTAGAATCTAAAATAGCTTATCTATGAAAGGAGTTGGAAACATGACACACCAACATGAAATTTGAAAATATCTCTACAACCTTGAATGAAATCCTAAATCATCAAAGATCACCATTTGACAAGATTGGTCTTGGGTACAGTGAAAAGAAGGAATCTTCTAATGAAGAAGCCTCAACCCATTTAAAACAATCAAGTAAAGAAAGAACCAAGAGTTATGCTAATATAATTAAGAATTTTTTCAAGGTTGAAGACAACAATAAGAAATATCAGTATGTTCCACAGAAGTAAATAATCAGGAAGACTCTCCTATCAAGATGGAATCACACAATCATGTATGAAAACTCTTTGTTTGGCTATTGTTACTCTTGCAATGGTTTTGGTCATAAAACAATAGATTGTAGAACGAATGCAAGAGACAATTATTTGAGGAACAACAATAGAGATACCCGTGGATTCTCAAGGAGGAATTACAATCCATTTCCCCTTTTGTTGAAGTATAACATCATATGTCGTAAGTGCAACAATTTTTGGCATATAGAAAAATTTTGCATCCGTGATTTCGAAAAAGATCAAAAAGAGGAAGTCTCGACAATCATGAAATTAAATCAGGAACAAAGGGAAAAAACAGAAAGAAAAATCCATGTTCGTTCAAGCTTCACTTCGATCACAAAATAATAAGGACAAGTGGGTCAATGACAATGATTCTCTAGTCACATGATAGGAGACAGAACAAAGTTTATCACCCTGAAGAAGAACGAAGGAAATATCACCTTTAGGGACAATGGAAGTTCGAAGATAGTTGGAAAAGGCACTCTTAGTCTTGATAATGGAAGAGATAAGGTTGAAAAGGTCATGTACATTGAAAAATTGAAACACAATATTCTCAGTGTAAGCTAGATGTGTGGTCAAGGACATAATCTTACATTTAACTAGCGAGAATGGGAGATCAGAAAATAAAATTCAAGAAAGTTGATTGCAAAAACTATCATAAATCCAAACAATGTATATATTCTTGATGAAATCAATGGAGAAACAATAGTTATGGAGAAGATAGATGAAATTTGGTTGTGGCATAAAAGAACGGGACATATTAACTTTGACAACTTGGTAAAAATCAATATCAATAATGCAGTAAGAGATATGCCATAGATCACAAAATCTTCAAACACAATTTGTAAGGAGTGTCAGCATGGAAAACAATCAAGGGTGAGCTTCAAGACAAAGGAATATACAACATTGAATCCATTGTTACTTGTTCATACAGATCTCTATGGACCAACAAGAACAAAAATATTACAAGGAGAAAGCTACTTTATGGTACTCATTAATGATTATACAAGAATGACTTGGGTTACGTTTCTCAAAAATGAATTTGAAGCATTTGAAAAATTTAAAGCATTCAAAGATTTAGTTATGAATGAGACAGATCTAAAAATAAAATGCTTAAGGTCAGATAATGGAGGTGAATTCACAACCAATGAGTTTGAATAATTCTTTGAAACACATGGAATAATAAGACAATATGTAGCTACAAAAACTCCTCAGAAAAATGGACTAGTTGAGAGGAAAAACAAACATGTACAAGAGATTGCTAGAACAATGTTAAATGAAGAAGGATTATCAGACAATTTTTGGAGAGAAGCAACTCACACTACTATTTAAGATCTAAATAGAGGGAAAAATGGATTCAATAGTGACAATACACCCTATGCATTATGGAAAGGTTGACCAACATCTATCAGACACTTTAGAATATGTAGAAGAAAGTGTTACATTAAATGAGAGGATGGGAATCTAGGCAAATTTGACTCAAAAACAGATGAAGGAATGTTTCTTGGTTATTCCTCAAGAAGCAAAGCGTGTAAATGTTACAACAAAAGACTACAAAAGATTGTTGAAAGCATAAATGTTAGAGTAGATAAAGAAAGACCACAAGGAACCAATTGGAAGAAGAGGAAGAAATGGATTACAACAAAGAGAAGGAAGAATAAGAAGAAGAAGAAACATAATGCCAAGATACAAAAACACCATTAAGTTTTGTGCAGATTTAAATCATCTAGAAAACATAATTCTTGGTGATAAACATGTTGGGACTTAGAATAGGATAAATTTGCAATCAATTCCGAATAGATGAATCTTTCTTTGCTATCCAAAATAGAGACAAAATTATTTGCATAATCTAGTAATGATCAACATTGGATAAATGTTATGGAAGAAGAGTTAAATCAAATTGAGAAAAATGGGAACTTGTCCCAAGGCCCAAAGATAAAAATGTGATTGTGACAAAGTGGGTATTCATAAATACGTCAAATGAAGATGGAAAAGTAATAAAAAATAAAGCATGCTCATTCTATAAAGGGTATGCTCAAGTAGAGGGTATTGACTTTGAAAAAACCTTTTCTCCTATCGAAAAACTAGAGGTGATTATAATTTTTTTGGCATTTGCAAGTTTTAATCATTTTAAGGTGTATCAAATGGATATCAAGTCAACATTATTGAATGGATATTTAGAGGAAGAAGTATGCATTGAACATCCAAAAGGATTCTTATTGTAAGGAAATGAATATTTTGTTTACATATTGAAGAGAACACTTTATGGATTAAAACAAGCTCCCAGAGCATGGTATTCAATACTTGACAAGTACTTGCAACAACAAGGTTTCAAAAGAGGAACATTAGATAGTCATATGCACATCAAAATAGACAATGCAGAGATGTTAATAATTGTATTTTATGTGGATGATATAATTTTTGGAAGTAATGCTAATAAGATGAGCCAAACGTTTGCAGAAGAAATGAAAAACTAATTTGAGATGTCCATGCTTGGAGAATTGACATTATTTTTGGGACTATAGATTACTCAAACTAGCAAATTTATATTCATTTCTCAAACAAAATATATAAAATAGATTATGAAGAATTTTGGAATGGAATATTGTAAGAATGTCATCACACCCATGGTCACTGGCTATAAGCTAAGTAAAGAATATGAATCAAAGGAAGAAAATCAAAACCTGTATAGATCCATGATAGGAATTCTTTTGTATGTGAAAACGTCAACACCATATATCATGCAAGAAATAGACTTAGTTGGAAGGTTTTAAGTTGCATCAAAGGGAACCCATGTTTATTGTTATTCATATTCATATATCTAAAATGCATGTTGGACTTTGGTTTATTGTTATGACCCAAAGGGATCNTCAACACCATATATCATGCAAGAAATAGACTTAGTTGGAAGGTTTTAAGTTGCATCAAAGGGAACCCATGTTTATTGTTATTCATATTCATATATCTAAAATGCATGTTGGACTTTGGTTTATTGTTATGACCCAAAGGGATCATATATAAGGATAAATGTATATGATATGACCCCAATGGGGGGCATATATGGGCCTAAATGTACATATAATGTGTAAACATATATGTAATAGGGTCGTCCTAATAGTAAAGGGGCCTCATGTGAAAGTATAAATATGTATATATAGATATGATGTAGTCATTATTGGACAGATGTGAATTGGGATATATGAATGTATTTGGTTATGTGGAGGAGGTTCTCCTATTGTTTAAGGAGTTATTTTGTAACTTATCTATCTTGGCGTTGTGCTCCATGTTCACATTCTGTACATGGTGTGTACTTTTGTTCTGATATGATATTTTAAGCATTTTCTTCATTACACTAAGATTATTGTAAGTGATAGAGATCCAATTTTTGTTGAAATTTTTTGGATTGAATTATTTTGTTATTTGGGTACTCAATTGACTCATAGCTCATCTTACCATACTCAATCCAATGGGAAAATTGAGATTGTGATTAAATGTCTAGAAGGATATATTCGTTGTTTTGCATCTGATAAACAAACACAATGGGTCAAGTGGTTTCCCTTGGAAGAATGGTGGTACAACACATCCTTCCATACTTCATCAAACATGTCCCCATTCCTAGCATTATATGGATATCATCATTCATCCATCACATCTCCCTAGAAACAGATTACAAAGGTTTAGGAAATGGAGGACCACATAGTATTATAGCATATTTTTCCACACTTCATGCATCTTGCTTTGATGGTCTTCAATTTCCCTCTGTAGAATTCATTTCCCCTTTTTGTCCACTCCAGAGCTAAAAACACACATTTTTGTACATGTATGCAACCTAGCAGTTATACAGCTCGTATATATGAGGAAAACCTCTCTATGGCTAGGGGAAAACCAAAACAGATGGAATGACAGCCATAAATCAACTCTAATATCATGTATGTTATATAAATGAAATGTTAATAAGAAAAGGATAGAATCCTACCTAGTTCAGATGTCCGAAGAAGACCACCATTGAGCACACGACCCAAAGTTATATGCCTGCAACTTGTTCTCAATAGCAAAGATACGCAAGCATGTGGTAATGATATATAATGTTAGCATATAAATAAGCATAATCCATTACCATACATATAAAATACGGCCATGGAGAGAAATGAAAGTATTTGCAAGATATCAATTGGATGATAAAAGAGTATTTCTATTAATGTAATCAACATATGTACATAGGTGAAAAACTTATGTAACGACACATATCGGAACTGAGAAAATAATTCCTCCAACTGGGCCTCCACCACTTCAATACTCCACAAAGGCAATCTCACAAGTAGGAGTCAATGAATTTCTCCATCACAATATAGGAAGAACTTGGGGGCTGAACATAAGAAGTTCAAACTTTCAAGGACAAAGGGATGCAGACTCAATTGAGGTGAAATTTCTCGAGAGTGTATTTTCTCTCAATATTATTATGAATAATTCAAGGCTTGTATATGGCTCAATTTATAGCCTCCAAATGGAATTGAAGGTTCGAGTTGGATATTTTCTTGTATATGGAAGATCAAGGATCATGGATCTCATGACATGGCATGGAAACCTGATGGATTTTTTAATTTTTGAGCACCAAACCGGATGTATGTGGGATGTATTGGAGCAACCCATGTATAAACGAGCTTTATAACTTCTAGGCCACGTACATGTACAAAAATGTGTGTTTTTTTATATCTGGAGTGAACAAAAAAGGGGAAATGAAGTCTGCAAAGGGAAATGGAAGACCATCAAAGAAAGATGCATGGAGTGTGGAAAAATATGCTATAACATATGCCCCATAATTTGTGAGGCCCTAGGAGTATCTACGATGGACGAAATACATTATAATTCCCATAATTGGAGTAATGAAGACTCAACTAGAAGTACTAGTTACTCATGAGAATATTACAATTAATATTGAATTTGTACACATGGCTATCAATCTGAATTACACTGTAGATCCACGTGGATATATATCAAATAGTTGTTCATGTCCATGAATAGGGAATTTAATGTGGGAATATTCCATAGGCTTTCATAGTCACGAACAAGGCACAGTGGAGTCTAGTCTCAAAATCAATCGAATATATATGTATACAATGGAGTACAATCTGATCTTCCACGATCACCGAAGTCATATAGGTACTGGTCCAATGAAAGACAACAACATATATGGGGTGTTTCTACTATAAAATGGAGGTCTTCTACACTATCCACTGAAGGTGCATGTCTACTTTATGTGAATAGAGGAGTTGAAGTTGAACACAATGAGACTTCATTTGATTACCAGTCATTAAGTTATATCATTAACAAACATGAGCCAACTCACCAATAATGAAGGTAGGTGTCAAGGCATGAAGTACATTCGAAAAGTGTGAATAAGGGTGTTGAGGTTGAACACTTGAAGAATCCATCGATCATGAGACATTGATGTATTCCCAACTATCGATGGTGGGAGAACCTACCACTGATGATTAAAAGCCTCTAGGTACTCATAGGACTCTAGATCTCTATTCCATAATAGATTAGATGAATTCGATGGAAGGAGACTCGTTGAAAGTACAAAATTAATGCATCTCTCATCATCTAGGATGAGGTAAAACAAAATCTTGATAATTAGGAGGAGCTCATACGAATATGATGTTCATGAACCAATGAACTTGTGAATGTCTCACATGCACCAGATGCAAGTAGTACATGAAAGAGTCTATCTTAATAACATCCAATGAGAAATACTACCGACAAAGGCGAGGAAACCACCAATAGGGTTAATGGAATCCAAGACACTCCATGAATCCCAATGCGTGAATATATTTGTTTATGTCGAACACAAGGGAAACCCTCTCATCCAGCGACCAATGAAGAGATTTCATTTGTTGGTTTCAATGTTACCTACAAATGATGAAAGTAGGCCCAAGGTGTAAGGTAGGACAACAAATTCATGTGATTCTTAGATTCACTAAGGGTATGGACGACATGAAAATTCAAGAGTTCTGAGGACTGGTCGACACAGGATGACACTTCCTTTGAACAAGAGCCTCAGACAGATGTATAACTCAGGAAGCATAGACTTAACATTGATCATTGACAAAATTATGTGATGTAGGAGGCATCGTCAAACTCTCCATATGGACTGAAAGAATAACCAACCAGAGGAGTAGACTCTAAGTAATGAGTTCAACTTCCTAAGGTTATGCTAAACCCAAACCTTTTCTGTAATGGACCCAAGAGTTTGTTCTATGTTCAAAGGAGACATGATTTCTGGCAATAGGAGATAATATTGTTTTCTCGCCCGTCTTTTTTTGGTTTTTTCATAGTCAAAGAAATGTTATGATACATGAGAGGAAACGAGTATCATGAATAGGAAACTATTTCCAAGAAGTGGAAATACCTATGCTCAATGCAAGAGAACACATGCAAGGCATGGACACTCAAGGGGATGTTTCCTCCACAAGTAAAGGGTTTCAAACTACAAAGGATATATGAAAAGGAATTTCTTGGATAGTGATGAGAATTGTTGAGGAAAAAGGCTTATAACGAGAAAGCATGAGCCAGAAATAGGCTCAACAATGCAAGTAGGATAATGGGATGCAATTACAACTTAACTCAATAAGTGTCATTTTTCATAGATGTTAGTCCCCTAGGCTCGAAAAAGTATAAAATAATACCCAAGAGAACTCGTATGTCCAATGGTGACTAGGGTATTCTGTTTTCGTAAATAGTCTACTTGGTCCGTAAAAGGGTTAAACTTATACCAAAATAGACATCCTTTCAAAACCATTTAACGAGTGTGAAAGGGACAAGCTCACTCGACAATATTTTCATTTTTTTTGGGAGTCGGAAAAGATATTAACCAAGAATCAGAGGGGGTCCCATAGGTAATGGTCAGAATAATATTGAGTAAGAAAATGGGGTTTGATCGCAAAGTCATATTGGGACTATAAAGGACTCCCAATCCTATGGAGTAACTTCTGCATGGGCACTAAATGTCAAAAGTGTTCTAACTAGGATAACCATGTTTTGTAAGTCACTACCACTTAATAATGAGACTTCTAGTAGCATTGAGAAGGCTTTATGTCACTAATAAATGGGTATGTACCTAGGGCATATGAATCATGGTCATAGGATGATGCATAAATGAAAAGCGGGGTGAGAACCTATCCTATATGTTGGTGACTGAATATACCTATGCGATATGACGTTGAAAATATGTTCAAAAACCCTAGACAAAACCACTTCAAACCGGGTCTTTCATTGCACTATTAGTCCATAGTAAAAAATTTGGCTTTTATATATTTCATTTTTTTTTTCTTTTTCAGTTTGATAATGGCAAAAAAAAAACCGCCAATATTTTGTATGGTATCATGTATAATAGTTATTTTCTTATGTAGACGTAGGTCCATGATCACCAGAGGGATTCCCATGACACCATGTTTTTTGTACTTTAAAGGATGAAATCTAAAAACATTTGGTCTTCGGATTTACTTATATGTGTTATAATGGATGAATGTACAAATGTGTTTTCTTTACTTAGTTATGTGAAAAATTCCAATCTAAAATGTAATTAGCATATGCATTAGATACTTGATTAGAACTTCTATGGATGTGATTATAAGTAAGAAAATCAAAGCATCGTTCCAAAATTCGTACCAGTAGAAATCATTGGAGTAAAGTAGGATATATCACGCAGTAGTTATCGTTCAAATGACTTACAACTAACTGGGAGTCCAGGAGAACTTCTAAAGATAAAACACCATGTGAAATGGTGTCACGTAGTGGATCTATGATGACTCCATACTCAGCCACATTATTTTTTGATAGATCCAAACAAACATCGCCTGAAGACACCAATTGCTCTCAGGTGAATAGTTAACCCAAGAAGTGGAAGCCAAGTTCCACGTATGAATATTGACACCGTCCATGAATCCTAAGTAGAGCGAAGACTCTATTGTCAACTTCCAACCAAGGGAAATCTCAATAAGTAAGTCGATGATGAAAAAGAGAAAATAAAAGAGAAGTATATACACTAAGATACACTAATATACAAAAGGTCACACCCAAGTTGTTGGTTGTGAAGCCTAATTATATTTCTAATTCATAGGATTGTTTCAATCGTGCTTGGACCCCATTCCTTAACGGGGGGTATGGAGGGTATTTCCCCCAACAATTTTTTCCAGGGGGGTCCATGGGGTGGGATAAAACAATTTTTTTAGCCCCCCCTTGGTAAGGAATTCATGGGCAGTGCCCCCGAAGTGAAATTTTGGAAAACATTTCCTTGTAAAATATTGTAATTTTATAGTCAATCTGGATTGTTCATTACAAGGTCGCAGGTCTGATGGTAGAAGTTATTTTAGGGAATTTTTTCCTAGAAGGAAACCCTATTTTATGACGGAATTGTATTGCAGTTATGGATTATCGCAAATATTGTATTATGAGAGAGGAGACTATGAGAGAAAGAAGAGGAAGTTACAATGGGTGTGTTGTAGGTTGTATCCCTTCATTTTGTTGTATAATAAAAAGGAAGGACCTGGAAATTTATTTAGTGGGCGTATCCCACACTAGGTGAACCACGTATATCTGTGTCTCTATTGTATTGTGTATCTTCTTTGTTTTATTTACGCATTTGTTTTATTTTATTGATCTGTGATCCTATTTTTCTAACAACTGGTATCAGAAGGAAAGCTAACTCGTAATAAAAGAGGGTTCTTGGTTCAAGTGGGAGCAATGGAGGAATATGGAAAGTTTAGGGTTGAAAAATTTAACATCCAAAACTACCAGTTATGGAAGATGCATATGGAGGATTATTTATATCAGAAGAATCAATTCGTACCTTTGGGAGGAATAACAAAGATGCCGACGACCATGAAGGACTAAGAATGGTAGGTTCTAGAAAGAAAGGCACTGGGAATGATACGACTAAGCATGGCAGCACCGATGGCTTTCAATATTTCAAAATAAAAGACAATGAAAGAACTTATGGATGCATTGGCTAAACTGTATGAAAAACCCTCGACATCAAATAAGGTATTTCTAATGAAGTGATTATTTAATATGAAGATGTCGGAAGGTGGGTTTGTTGCAGATCATTAAATGAATTTAATAAGTTTACTAATTATCTAAGTTCTGTAAAAGTGAACTTTGATGATGAGGTTAGGGCTCTTCTAATATTGTGCTCATTTCCAGAAATATGGAGTGGCTTGGTCATGGTTGTAAGTAATTTTTTCTCTGGTTCAAACACTCTAAAATTTGATGATGTTTTAGTGTTATCCTTAGCGAGGAAATGTGATGAAAAAACACAGGTGAAACATCAAGTAATGCGTTGACTATGGAGAACAGAGGAAGACAAAAGGATAGAAGAAAGGGATCAGGGAACCGTGGTAATTATATGAAGGGAAGATCCAAATCTAGACTAGGAAAGATAAAGTGTTGGAATTGTGAGAATAAATGACATCTAAAGAAACACTGCAGAGCTCCAAAGAAACAATGAGATGGACAATGGGAGAAAAATTAGGAAGAAAATGTAATTGGTGATGTGTTACACGATGCTTTGATTCTTTCTGTGGATAATATTTCTGAGTCTTGGGTAGTAGATTCAGGGGCTTCATTTCATGCCACACCCCATAGGAAACATTTTCTCGATTATTTTCAAGGTGATTTTGGACAGGTTAATCTGGGTGATGATGCACCATGTAAAATTGTTGGAATGGGTAAGGTACAAATAAAGAAAAAAAATGGAAACCAATGGTTGTTGAAAGAGGTAAGACATGTACCATATATAAGGAAATGTCTAATTTCAAAAGGGAAGTTGAAAAGTGAAGGTTGTATATCTATATTTATAGATAAGGTGTGGGAGGTCACCAAAGGATCACTGGTGATATCAAAAGGAGAGAAGTTAGGTACATTGTATTTATGTACTAGTAATACTGACTCTTCTATCTCTTTATATTATACAAGAGTGGATACAACACTGTGGAATCATATGCTTGGACACATGGGTGAGAATGGCATGCAGATACTTCACAAAATAAATTTGTTGATAGATATTAAACAAGTTGATTTGGATTTTTTTGAGCATAGTGTTTATGGAAAACAAAAGAGAGTTAGATTGCTCAGATTTAGAAAAGAAAAGAAGAGTGAAAGGTTAGATCTTTTGAATATAGATGTATGGACACCGGTTCATGTATCATCTCTTGGTTTCTCTCATTATTATGTTACTTTTATTGATTATGCAACTAGAAAAACTTGGGTTTATTCCATCTGACAAAAATCTTATGTTTTTTATACTTTTAAGAAATGGAAAGCTTTGGTTGAGAATGAAACAGGAAAAAGATTGAAGAATCTCAAATCATACAATGGAGGTGAATATTGTAGCAAGGAGTTTAATTATTATTGTTCATACCATGGGATTCGTAGAGATAAAACAATTCTATGAACACCACACGAAAATTGTGTGTCAGAAAGGATGAATAGGACAATGATGGAGCATTCAAGGAGTATGAGATTGGATGTTGGGTTTCCCTTACAGTTATGGGCATATAGTGTAGATATTTTTTTTTACTTAATAAACACTTCAAGCTCTTTGGATAGTGGAATTCCAGAGTAGGAATGGACAAGTAAAAAGGTAAACTATTCTTTTTTGAATACTTTCGGTTGTGAAGCATTTGTCCATATTGATAAAGAAAATATAACAAATCTTGAGGAAAAATCCAAGAAGTGTACCTTTATTGGATAAGGTGTTAATGATTTTTGTTATCACTTATGGGATTATGAAAATCACTAAATAATTAGGAGTAGAGATGTCATATTCAATGAGAAGGCCATGTACAAAGATCAGTTGCAGGGAAAGAAACATAAAAAAATAAAAGCCAGAATACACAGTGCTTGATGAGATCACTGAAAAAGAAATTTCAAAGGTACCATAAAATAAAAATGCAAAACAATAGGAGCAACATGTATGTCAAACTCCTAAAATTGTTTTAGAATATCTACCATGTTAAGTAGACCCCCTGAACGATACTCTCCTTCTTGTATTATTTAATGTTGATTGATTGCGGTGAACCAGAATGTTATGAAGAGGCAATGCAGGTACACACTAAAAAGAAGTGGGAGCAAGGCATTAAAAAGGAAATGGATTCCTTGGTAAATAAATAGACTTGGGACTTGGTTCAGTTTCCCACAAGAAAAAGAGCACTGCATAATAAATGGGTTTACAAGTTGAAGGAAGAAGATGGAGGGAAAAATCGGTACAAGGCTAGGCTTGTAAAGTGGTTTGCACAAAAGAAAGGTATATATTTTGATGAAACATTTTCTCGTGTTGTTAAGATGACTTCAATTAGGACTATTTTAAGCTTGTGGGAGTAGAATATTTGCATATTGAACAGTTAGATGTAAAAACAAATTTTCTCCATGGGGATTTGGAGGAAGAGATTTATATGCAACAGCCAAAGGGGTATGAGGTAAAAGGGAAGGAAAATTTGCTATGTAGGATGAATAAGGGCTTGTATTTCATAAAGCAAGCTCCAAGGTTGTGGTATTTTAATTTTGACAGGTTTATGATAGAACAAGGTTATAGTAGATGTCATTCTGATCACTTTGTTTATTTTAAAAGGCTAGAAAATGGAAGCTATATTATCTTTCTATTGTATGTAGATCACATGCTTGTTGTAGCATCTAATATGCAGGATATAAATGTGCTTAAGAAGAAATTATCTAATTTATTTGCGATGAAGGATTTGGGTGTTGCAAACAAAATCCTTGGTATGAGAATAATAAGAGATAGGAAAAATAAAAAATTGATATTGTCTCAGGGTGAGTACATAGAGAAGATGTTGGAGAGGATTAGAATGAAGAATGAAAAACCATTTAGAATACCTTTGGCTTGCCATTTCAAATTAACTAAGTAAATGTGTCCCAAGACACAGGATGAGATAGAATATATGTCCAAGGTCCCTTATTCATCAGCAGTTGGAAACTTGATGTATGTGATGGTTTGCACAAGACCATATATTGCACATGCAGTGGGAGTTGTGAGAATTTATATGAAAAATCCAGGTAAAGAACATTGGGAGGCAGTAAAGTGGATTCTCATGTATTTGAGAGGTACTTCTACTCCTGCATTATGTTTTGGAGGTTCGGACAATATTTTACAAGGATATGTTGATTCAGATATGGCAGGGGATAAATATAGTAGGAGGAGCACCAGAGGGTATGTTGTTACTATAGGTGGAACAAAAGTAAGTTGGATTTCAAAACTACGAAAGGTTGTTTCACTTTCAACAACAGAAGAAGAGTATGGTGTTGCTATAGAGGCTAGTAAAGAAATGATTTGGTTACAGAGGTTTATGGAGGAATTGGGAAATAAGCAGGAGAATACCAGGTTGTACTATGACGGTGAGAGTGCCATTCATCTTGCAAATAAATCATCCTTACACTAAAATACTAAGAATATATGTCTCAAGTACCATTTCATATGATCCATCTTGGAAGATGGACATTTGAAGTTGGAAAAGATAAATACTAGACATAATCCTACATACATGTCAACAAAGGGGGTAACAAGGGAGAAACTAAGGTCCTGCTCAATTTCAGTTGGTATTTAAGCATGAAGGTGAAGATGATAAATTTGACAGGTCCAAGGTGGAGTATATTCTAGCAGGTACAACAAAAGTGGAGATATTGTGATTAGTCTCCAAGTGGGAGATTGGTTGTTGTGGATCCTGATTATCTTCTTGATTCATAGGTTTGTTTCAGCCGTGCTTGGACCCCATTTCCTAACTGGGGGGTGTGGATGGTATTTCCCCCCACAAATTTCATCAGGGGGGTTCAAGGGTAGTTCCCCTGAGGAAAAGTTTTGGGAAAACTTTCCTTGTAAAATATTGTAATTTCATAGTCAATATGGACCATTCATTATAAGGTCGCAAATCTGATGGTAGAATTTATTTTAGGGATTGTTTCCCTAGAAGGAAACCCTATTTTATGATGGAATTGTATTGCAGTTGTGGATTATCACGAATATTGCACTCTTTGAGAGGAGACTGTGAGAGAAATAGGAGGAATTTACAGCGGGTGTGTTGTAGGTTGTATGCCTTCATTTTGATGGATAGTAAAAATGAAGGACTTGGAAATTTCTCTGGTGGACGTAGCCCACACTGGGTGAACCACATATATCTATGTCTCTATTGTATTGTGTATCTTCTGTGTATTATTTCCACATTTGTTTTATTTTATTGCTCTGTGATCTTGTTTTTCTAACAACTGGTATCAGAGTGAAAGGTAACTCGCGGGAAAAGAGGGTTCCTGTTTGAGTAGGAGAAATGGTGGAAAATGGAAAGTTTAGGGTCAAGAAATTGAATAGCCAAAAATACCAGTTATGGAAGATGAAGATGGAATATTATTTATATTAGAATAATATATTCCTACCATTAGGCGAAATAGAAAAGAAGTCGATGACCATGAAGGACGAAGAATAGGAGGTTCTCAACAAAAAGGAATTGGGAAAGATATGACTAAGCCTAGCAACGTCGACATATTTCAATATTTCAAAAGAAAAGACATCTAAGGAACTGATGGATGCATTGGCTAAATTGTATGAAAAACCCTCGATGTCCAATAAGGTATTTCTAATGAAGTGATTATTTAATATGCAGATGTTAGAAGGTGGGTCTATTGCATATCATTTAAATAAATTTAATAAGGTTATTAATTAGCTATGTTCTATAAAAGTGGATTTTGATGATGAGGTTAGGGCTCTTCTCATCTTGTGCTCATTTCTAGAAAGATGGAATGGCTTGGTCATGGATTTAGGTAACTTTTTATTTGGTTCAAACACTCTAAAATTTATTGATGTTGTTGGTATTATCGTTTGCGAGGAAATGCAACAAAAAAGCACAGGTGAAACATCAGGTAATGTGTTGAATGTGGGGAATAGAGGAAGACAAAAGGATAGAGGAAAGGAATTAGGGAACCATGGGAATTCTAGGAAGGGAAGAACCAAATCCATACTAGGAAAGATAGAGTGTTGGAATTGTGGGAAGAAAGGACATCTGAAGAAAGACTACAGAGCTCCAAAGAAACAAAGAAAAAAGAGATGAAAATAAAAAATTATTAGAAGTAGAGGTGTCATATTCAATGAGGAGGTCATTTATAAAAATCAGTTGTGGGAGAAGAAACAAGAAAAGAAAAACCGGAGTACATAGCGCTTGATGAGATCAATGAAAAATAAATTCCAAAGGTACCAAAAAATCAAAATGTAAAACAACAGGAGTAGCAGGTACCTCAAACTCCTACAAATGTTGTTAGAATATCTACCAGGTTAAGTAGACTCCCTGAACGATACTCTCCTTCACTGTATTATCTATTGTTGACCAATTCTAGTGAACCATAATTTTATGAAGAGGTAATGCAGGTAGACACTAAAAAGAAGTGGGAGAAAGGCATGAAAGAGGAAATGGATTCCTTGGTAAATAACCGGACTTGGGACTTGGTTCAGTTGCCTACAGGAAAAAGATCATCGCAGAATAAATGGGTTTACAAGTTGAAGGAAGAAGATGGAGGAAAAAAGAGGTATAAGGCTAGACTTGTTGTAAAGAAGTTTGCACAAAATAAAGGTAGAGATTTTGATTAAATATTTTCTCATGTTGTTAAGATGACTTCAATTAGGACTATTTTAATTCTTGTGGCAGTAGAACATTTTTATCTTTAACAGTTAGATGTAAAAATGACTTTTCTCCATGGGGATTTGGAGGAAGATATTTATATGTGGAAACCATAGGGGTATGAGGTCAAAGGGAAGGAAAATTTGGTATGCAGGTTGAAGAAGAGCTTGTATGTCCTAAAGAAATCTCTAAGGAAATGGTATTTGAAGTTTGACAGTTTTATGACAGAACAAGGTTATAGTAGATGTCATTTTGCTTACTATTTTTATTTTAAAAGGATAGAAAATGGAAGTTATGTTATCTTTATATTGTATCTAGATCACATGATTGTTGCAGGGTCTAATATGTAGGATATAAATGTGCTCAAGAAGAAATTATCTAATTCATTTGCGATGAATGATTTGGGTGCTACAAAGAAAATCTTTGGTATGAGAATAACAAGAGACAGGAAAAATCACAAATTGATATTGTCTCAGGGTGAGTACATAGAGAAGGTATTGGAGAGGTTTAGAATGTAGAATGAAAAATGAGTTAGTACACCTTTTCCCATCCATTTCAATTTAACTAAGGAAATGTGTCCCAAGACACAGAAGGAGATAGAATACATGTCCAGGGTCGCTTATTCATCAACTATTGGAAGCTTGATGTATGCGATGGTTTGCACAAGACCAGATATTGCACATGCATTGGGAGTTGTGAGAAAGTATATGAAAAATCCATGTAAAGAATATTGGGAGGAAGTAAAGTGTATTCTCAGGTATTTGAGAGGTAATTCTACTCATGCATTATGTTTTGGAGGTTTAGACACTATTCTAGAGGGATATGTTGATTCAGATATGGCAGGCGATAAATATAGCAGGAGGAGAACCACAGGGTATGCTTTTACTGTAGATGGAAAAACAATAAGTTGGATTTCAAAAATATAAAAGGTTGTTTCACTTTCAACAACAGAGACAAAGTAAGTTTTTGCTACAGAGGCTAGTAAAGAAATGATTTGGTTGCAAATGTTTATGGAGGAATTGGGAAAGAAGTAGGAGAATAACAGGTTGTACTGTGACAGTGAGAGTGTCATTCATCTTGAAAATAAATCAACCTTCCATTCAAATACTAAGAATATACAAATCAGGTACCATTTCATATGATCAGTCTTGGAAGATGGACATTTGAAGTTGAAAAAGAGACATACTAGCTAGAATCCTACAGACATGTTAACAAAGGGAGTGACCAGGGAGGAACTGTGTTTCTACTCAGTTTTAATTGTTCTTAAAGCATGAAGGTGAAGATGATAAATTTTCTAGGTTCAAGGTGGAGTATAGTTCAACATGTACAACAACAGTGGATTTATTGTGACCAGCCTCCAAGTGGGAGATTGTTGTTTATGGAGCCTAATTATATTCCTGATTCAGAGGTTTTTTTTAGCCGTGCTTGGACCCCATTCTCTAACGGGGGGATGTGGGGGTGTTTCCCCCACAAATTTCATCGGTGTGGGGAAAGGGGGCTGGCAACAATTTTTGTAGCCCCCCTGGAGGGGGATTCAGGGGCAGAACCTATGAAGCAAAATTTTGGGAAAAAATCCCTTGTAAAATATTGTAATTTCATAGTCAATCTGGACCATTCATTATAAGGTCATAGATATGACAATAGAAGTTATTTTAGGTATTTTTTCCCTCGAAGGAAACCATCTTTTATGAGGGAATTGTATTGTGGTTGTGGATTATCATGAATATTGTATTATGAGATAGGAGACTTTGAGAGAAATAGGAGGAAGTTACAACGCGTGTGTTGTAGGTTGTATCCATTCATTTTGCTGGATAATAAAAAGGAAGGACCTCAAAATTTCTCTGGTGGATGTATCCTACACTGGGTGAACCATGTATATCTATGTCCTATTGTATTGTGTATCTTATATGTTTTATTTTTTCATTTGTTTTATTTTATTGCTCCACGATCTTGTTTTTATAACACAAGTTTGAGAGCTCAAGCATAATACCTTCTAAGGTAGAGACCATTTTTGGGCTCGTCCAACACATTCCCCTCATAAAATTATAATTCATAGACTCCATTCTCTAGGATATGTCGCACGATATAAGGGTCGTGCCATATGGGGTTGAACTTTCCTTCCCCTAACAATTCCTTATCTTCATTATAAAGGAAAACCAAGTCACCCACATTGTACCGTTGGGGACAGATAGACTTGTCATATTAAACCTTAACATGACATTTATTTTATTCGATGGCCATAGAGGCATCTCGACACTGCTCATCAAGGTGATTTAGGCGTATGAGGTGAGCTTCGACATCGACGTGTCAGGTAGGAGCTCAATTTCTAGCTTAAGGGAAGGAATTTCACATTCAATTGGAAGAATTGACTCCACACTGTGTACTAACTGCAATGGTGAGAAACCAGTGCAATTATTCATCATAGTTTGGTATGCAAAAAGTGCAGGGTAAAGCATCACATGCCAGTTATATTTACTTTGGATGCCATTTTTTTTCAAAATGGTCTTTAGAGATTTATTCACCGCCTCTACTTTTCCATTTTCTTGGGGATAATAAGGGAACGAATGGCCATGTGTAAACCCTTGTTTTGATGCTAAATTTGTCATTATGTCATTCTAGAAGTGACTTCCATGATCAGTGACAATATATTTTTGGGTTCCTAACTAGGATATAGTCTAATTGAGTACGAAAAATGTTTTATTCTTACCATTGGATTTAATGGTTATCATGGCCTCAATCCATTTAGTAAAATAATCCATGACCACGATAATATGATAGTGCCCCCCAGATGAAGTTGGGTTGCAGTCCATTAAATCCACCCCCCACTTAGTGAAGGGATCGACGGTGATGACTAAGTGAAGAGGGGTTGGGTGTGAGGGAATTTTCTGAGAGAACACCTGGAAAGGGTGACACTTATTGACTGCTTCAATGCAATCCTTAAAAATTAATGGCCAAAAATAATCATCTCCTTGCAATATATTTTGGGATATCACAAGCCTAGATAAATGACCACCACATGCCCCACTACGACAGTCATTTATAACATGCTCGACCTCCTCGTGAGTCAAACAATGATGAAAAATATTATCCACCCCTCAACGATACAAAGTGTCACCAATAAGAAGGTAATTTTTATCTTGATGGCGTATACGTTGTTGATCATCTCTCGAAATATGTTGGGGAAGCTTCAGGGTTTTAAGGTAGATTAAAATATCTCTGTATCAGGGGTGAAAATATGAGATAAGGAATATATGTTCATCTGCGAATGAATCTCCATGAAAAATATCCTCATCTAGTCTAGGGAAATTTGACATCAGTTCAGAAAAGAACTAGCAATTTCTTGGATTTTGCAGCACCAACATCGAGATCAAATTATTGCAAAATAACAAGACACTTATTGTATTTCCCCCTGTGATATGACTAGTAAGGATGTATTGAAATGCATTGATATATGCAACCATGATAGTTTTGTAGATTAAGATATAATATTGTAATCTCTTAATCGTATGTACAACATTCATGGCTAGCATCTCTACGTGAGAGTATTTAAGTTCAATACCAACTAGATTTCGACTAAGGTAGTAGAAAACATGCTCATGGAGCTCATCAGGGGGCTTCAGCAGGGGCACAAATACCAAGGTTTTATTAAGAGCATCAAAATATTCTTGGGCTCACTCATCCCATATGCACAGAGTGTCCTTATTCAAAAGATGCATGAAACCTTTAGTTATATTGGCATAGTTAACTATGAAAGGAAACAGGAAGTTATCCTTCCCATGTAAACCCTGAAGTTTTCAAATGTTGCACATGGGAGGAAACCAAAGTATTTCCTCAACCTTCATAGGATCCACCATGATCCCATGCTCAGAAACTATGAATCCTAAAAGATGACCAGACCTAATGCAAAAGATGCACTTGTGAGGGGCCAACTGAATGCGATAATAATGACATCTCTCGAATACTAGTTGAAGGTGAATCAAGTGATATACCCTCTTACGAGAGTGAGAAACACGATTGTCTTTATAAGATTTGAAAATATTCTTAAGATCGTGAAAAACAAAGGTCATGGCATGTTGTAAGGTTGCTCCAGTGTTTTTAAGACCAAAAGGAATTTTTCGGTATGAAAAGGTACCCCAAGGACAAATAAATTTCATCTTGTGTTGATCCTCGGGTTTGATCTGAATTTTATTAGAACCTAAAATCTATCCATAAAGGAAAATACTTTGCTTTTCTCACCCTCATCGAGAATATGGTCAATAAAAGGAGTGGGGAAGTTATCTTTGGGAAAATCCTTGTTCAGGTCCCTAAAATCCATACATACACGGATAGTTTCTTGATTTTTATCTACGAGAATGAGGTTGGAAACCCATTCTGTCAAGGGAACAAGGTAGATGAAGCCAACATTGAGTATTTTCTTCACATCTTCCTTAATAGCGGGGGCCTTCCTAGGATTTACAGCTCTAAGACATTGTCGAACATGTTTATCATTTGGATAGGTTTTAATTTTATGTTCACCAATAGTAGGATCGATCATTGGAATCTCTTCATACGACTAAGAAAATACATATTGAAATGATTTGAAGAGATCGATGTTGATCTGAATTTCCTCAGGAAAACAGTCTGCACCGATATACACATTTTCAATTTTACCAGGGGTTCGAGAGATGTTGATCATAACGATAGGAGAAATGTTTACCATGTTTTTGTCAACATAAATACCATGTGTATCTAGCAGAACTATGGTGTGACTGACCATCTCCCTGAGGGTGGACCTAAATTCATCTTGTTCAATCCTAAGAAGCTCTAGGAGAAAATAGGAGTGATGATGCATATCGTCCCAAGGACTATCAGGACCAGACATGGCCTCTAAGATGGCTTCATTCGAGGGTAAATTATCTTCAAGGAATTCATGCGAACAAGATTATTGAATGACCCATATGGGAAATAAGATGGGATCCACCTCGTTCATCCACGACGAGGAAGGATCTGGGTCAGCAGTATCTTCTTGAATAGCCTGATATGCAACTTGACTTCACTGAAAAAAGTAGGAAGGATATCATAGGGTATAAAATAATGCCCATAGAATGAAATCAACATGCTCATGGATTGATACATGGGTGAAGATCCAATGGATTTCCAAGAGGCTATATACATCACAAATTTCGAATCACCTTCATCAATTACAGTACGATTGATGGTATCTTTCGTGTAATCCACATGGATTTGAAAGGCCATGTGGTAAGTAAACGAGGCTTAACATTTGTAACATCAAACTCGATAACCTTGGATCCACATGGGTCTAGAGATCCTAACATAGATAGTAGGGAGTTCCTCCATGAAGGACACATCTGGAGCACCTCCAAAGATGACATATTTCATGGGGTTTGGCCTAAATCCTTGACAATCAAGTATTTTTTGGCAACTCTCAGATTAGGATTGTGGGAAAAGAAATTAAGGACTCCTTTTGGAGTATGGGGTGGAGGTTTTGTCTTATCAATATGCAAAGGCATTTTCGGTAGAGGAGAAGACTCCGAACCTAAAAAATTCTATGAAGAACCGTAATCGTGAGATCGAGTGGCTATATCAATATGATACTTAACCATATTGATGAAAATATGGCCACCATCATGTGCCAAGTGATTTTGACTCCCGCTCGATACATTTCCGGTGTTAGAGGTTCCCAAGGTCATATTTTGGTTATGTGGAAATGGGTTAGTCATCACGATAGGATGTTGCTATTCAATGAGCCTCAAGGCTTCCTCAATTTTGGGGCACAAGTGAGTAAGGTGATCATATTTTCAAAGTTTATAGGGAAAATTCACCTTCCTCTTTTAATTCTTTCCCTCACTATCATTATTATTAGAAATATCATTATCATTGTTGTCCTTGACTTTGGTATTATTCTTCCCACCCTTACGATTGTTACCTTGTCCTTTCCTCTTGTTCCCTTTAGGTTTCTGGTTACCATTTTGGTTTGACGATGACTGTAAAGAAAACACATCTACCGTTTGGGTGGGGGAGGACGAAGTTGTAGCTTGTCCTACTACAGGCTAGCTAAGAGACAAATCTTTCATCTAGTTCGTCACTAGGTCTATAGTCTTAGTATTTGCGGAGCCTACGATGTCGTCGATATGAGGACCAATGTAACATCCCCAGTCACCAACTGGCTATGCCACTTATAAAATGTTTTGAACTCTGATACTAATTAAATATAAAATTACTCTGTAATGCACAGTTTTATACATAATCATAACAAAAATATACATGCAACATAAACAGGAAAAACCCATGAAATAAAATGCATAATTATTATTGAAACACATGATTTAAAACACAATTGACACTTATATTTGATTAAATGAACATCAACTGTGTGCAGACCTTCCAAGTTCCTCCCTGCCTTATATCACACTGTTCATAACTCTCAACAGTGGATCACCCCTGATTTGGGGCTAAACTCCACCCTGGTAAGGTTTTCTAACCAGGATAAAGTATATCAACAACACAAACCTCAATCACATGTGTCAATTTGTACTGACAACCTACAGTCCCTCCTTTCCCACATATATTTCCCACCCCAAGAATTGTTTCCCTTCTTTTCTCAGCATTCCTTCAACTTCCCATGTCCTTTCTAGGGATTCAACAACAGGCTAGACATGAAGTCTCAGAGCCCCGTTGCAGTTTGGCACCTCGGGATAATAATTCCCAACAATTCTCTCACCTGGAAAGAATGCAATGTTCTACTAGCCTGACAACCTTCCTCTTTAGTCCAACTCCCAAGATAACCAAGGTACAAGTCTCTATAACAATAACAATAGGGTATGGGTGATAGCTGAGTCAGTAACCCCCCCTGATCGAATGATCCCAAAAAAAAAAAATGCACTAAGTTCAAACTCTATCGATTCATGTTCCCAACTTGACACTTGTCACTACCTTAGGAACTAGGATAAAATAGATTCCCATGGTCCACTTGTCCCCATCCTTAGGAATTAGGATAAAATAGATTCCCATAATTTATACTTTAAGGAATATTAATATAATATTATTTTGGGTTTAATCTCCCCACTAACTTAGCCCCTTATCCTCAGCTAGTGCAGTTTATCCCCCCATACTCTTTTACATGGTTGGTATACCACAATGATGTGTTTTTCATTATATTTGCATGTGATTAGATTTACGTTTTCAGTACAAAAGTACTGGTCTTTTTGCATTCAAGATCACCAGCCTGAAAAACACAAATATCATGAACTGAACACGTGTGTGTGGAAATATTGTTTTGCACAACTCTTCTTTTAGTACACCACCCTTGCGCACTTACATAGGTGCACATCGTAACATAACATATATACAAAAGGCTCTCTGGCCTCAAAATTGTGCACTAAGTCATTGTGCGCAGAATTCGGGGATGTGCACATTCTTCATTTAGTGTGCCATCCTTGCACACTTACACTGGTGAGCACTGTATACATTAAATTTTTCCTCTTCCAGTGTGCAATCATCGCACACTTACACAGGTGTGTGCTATATTCATTCTAAAATTGTGCATTCCTTATCACAATGCACACAGAACCAAAACAAAGATATTCTACCATCATCTCACCAACTTATATGCAAAATACAGTTACATTTACATGTACAATCGGGGTTCATCCTAGGGGTATTATATTCCCCTCCCCTTTATTTATGGACTATTCTCAGTGAAGTATATACGCATATACAACCAAAATTTCAAAAGTCTTCAAAAAGATGCGAGTATTTTACTTGCATATCGTCCTCCTTCTCCCAAGTTGCATCCTTAGTTACATACCAGGTCCATTGGGCCTTTACTAACCCTATGGATTGATTCCAGAGCTGCTTTATTTTCTAGTACAATATGCAAACCAGATTCACTTGAAACTTTCCTTCTTTCTCCACCTGAATCACATTCCAATCAATGACATGATTAGCATCAAGTACATACCTTTTAAGAAATGATACATTGAATACATTATGAATACACATTGATGCAGGAAAGGAAAGCATGTATGCTACAGGTCCAATCCTTTCCATTATTTCAAATGAGTTGCCATCTTTGAGAAAATTCCCAACTTCAGGGAAATTTTGTTGGCCTTTACTTTCAATAACACATGGTCACCCACTTTATATTCCTAGTGAGTTCTTCCCTTATCAGCATAGCTTTTCTTCTTATCCTAGGAATCCTTTAAACTTTTCTTTATTTTCATCATCTGCTCTTCCATTTCCGTGAGTAGTTATGTCCCAACCACTACTCGGTCTACTGGGTTGTACCGAATCACAAGTATGTTGCATTTTCTACCATAAGCACCTCAAATGGGCTCATCATCATGGATTCTTGGTACCCATTGTTGTAAGAAAAATATACCAAGTGCAAATAATCCTCCCATTTGGATGGTTTATCCATCACATACATCCTTAACATACATTTTATTACCATATTCACCCTTTCTATCTTCCCATCCGACTCTAAATGACAAGTTGTGCTAAAATGCAAATTTGTTTCAAATCTCTTGAATAATCCTTTCTAAAAATATGAAGTAAATTTTGGATCTATGTCAGACACAATTGTCTTGGGAATTCCATGTAATCAAGATATTTCTTTCAGATAAATATCAGCTATGTTAGTTTCCTTGTGAGTGAGCTTTATTGGAATAAAATGGATAGCTTTGGTAAGATTATCAAGAACTACCATGATATAATCATGATCCTTTCTTGTTCTTGGTATTTTAATGATAAAATCAATTGTTACAACTTCCCATTTCCACTCAGGGATGGAAAATGGATGTAGCAAACTAGTTGGTTTTCTATGTTCAACCTTGACCTTTTGGCATTCCAAACACCTGGAAATAAAATCAACAACTTATTTCTTCATCCCTGACCAAGAATAATGGCTCTTGACAAGTGCAATAGTTTTCTAGTAACCTAGGTGTCCAACATAAGGCACATTATGCATTTCTCCCAATATTTGATTCTTCAACTCCTAAGAATTTGGCACATAAATTCTTCCCCTATACATGAGAATTTCATAATTTTCCATCTTATGGTCTTCAACTTATCTTGTAAATTGTCTTTCTAAAGTTTTTTCTTTACCTCCATCTGTTTATGATTTGATTTTGTAGCCACAAGGATTCTGTCTTTCAAATATAATTGGTACATGTGAATGGTTGTAGTATGCATCTCATGCACCCTCCTGTTGAGTGCATCAGCCACCTGGTTCTCTTTTCCTTTTATATGTTTTATATCAAATTCATATTCATTGAGGTAATCTGACCACCTTCTTTTCCTGGAATTTAGATTTGGTTTTCCAAACAAGTATTTCATACCACTATGGTCTGTCCTCAAGTCAAATTTTATCCCCATGAGGTAGTTCATCCACATCTTCAAAGCATGCACTATGTCTTTCAAATCCAAATCATGAGTAGCACAGTTCTTTTCATGATCCTTCAATTTTCTTGATTCATAGCACACCACATACCCATTATGACTTAGGACTCCACCAATTCCTTATTTACATGCATCAGTGCATACAATGAAATCTTCATTTGGATCAAAAATACTTATTATTAGAGCACTTGTTATTAATTGCTTTAAGTGTTGGAAACTCCTTTCACAATCCAATGTCCACCCAAACTTCACGCCTCTTTTCTGTAGGGAATTAATTGGGTGTGCAATATTTGAGAATACTTCAATAAATATCCTATAGTAACTTGCAAGGCCCATGAATGATCTCACCTACAATACATTCCTTGGTGTTGGCCATCCTTCAATGGACTTTATCTTTTCTGGATCTACTTCTATCCCTTCTTATGAAATGATATGGCCCGAATAATGAATTTTATTCTGGTAAAATGAGCACTTGCTCAATTTGGCATACAACTGATTCTCCCCCAATACTTGTAACACCATTCTTAATTGTTGTTCGTGATCTTCTTTAGGCTTAGAATATATCAAAATATCATCCAAGAAGATAATGACAAAATTATCCAAGTAATTCTTGAATATACCATTCATGAGACACATGAAGACAATTGGTGCATTTGTTAACCCAAATGGCACCACTGTGAACTCATAATGGACATACCTTGTTCTCAAGGAAATCTTTTTGATTTATTCTTCTTTAATTATTACTTGATGACAACTCGACCTAAGATCAATCTTCGAGAATATTTTTTCATCTTTCAGTTCATCAAAGAGGTCATATATCCTTGGAAAAGGATACTTGCTCTTCACAGTTACCTTGTTCAACTTCCTAAAGTCAAATAAAAGGCTCAATGTTCCATCCTTTTTATTCATAAATAATATTAGGTTCCCCAAGGTGACACACTCGAGCGTATATACCCCTTCTTTAGAATCTCTTCCAATTGCATTTGCAATTCCATCAGTCTTGGTGTACTCATCTTGTAAGAGGTCTTGGATACTGGGGTTTCTCCAAGCATCATATTGATGGATAAATCAATATCTCATTTGGGTGGAAATCCTAGTATTCTTTAAATACATATTCAAACTCTTTTAGGACTGTATAATCTTCAATTTTTTGCACCTTATCATTAGGTGTCTCTTTCATAAGTGATGCAAATATTTGACACCCTTTTATGTAACTTTTCTTCAGCTGCGAGGCTAAAAATTCTCTGACAATTACGGCCCTGGGAATTCCTTGTATTGTCCTTAAATTTCCTTCCTCATCCAAGCAATTAAATGCCTTATTATAACTTTCTAGGACAACATGATGTTGTTCCAACCAATCCATACCAATTAGGAAGTCATATGAACCTAAAGGTATGATGTTCAATTCTACTCTAGTGTTCATTACATTCATGTTCATTGGACATGCCTTAACCATCTCATTAATTTTTCTTTTAGATCATGTAGCTAGCTGCACCATCCAAGGTTTTCCAAGCTTGCTTCTTGGAAATTTAAATCTCTCCACCAACTTAGGATCTAGAAAACTATGAATAGCTTATGAATCAATTAAAATAGTGATGGGTTGGTTATTTATATTACCTTGCACTTCAATCATATGTCACTCAAACTCATCTTGCTTGTTTTCCAGGGATGCATAGATGAGTTAGTGTGCTATAGTGCAACCTACGAGAATGGGTCATTCTCGCACCCTGCCTATATAGAAACCTGCAAACTTCCCTTTTTATAAGGTTTTTACATAGGAAAAAGTAACTTCTTTTCTCAGGAGAAGCTCTTCTCCCTTCTGTCTTTAGGAACTCAGGCCACTGACCCCTCTGAAGGCAATAGATAGGTTTACATCATTAAAGATCATAGGGATGATGAAAATAATGTGTAACAGAGAGCCCCCCAAAGTATGAAGTTAGAATAGAGTGATAGCTGAAATATTTTGTCGAGTGTGTGTAGGGAACAAGGAACAGTCGGTCGGAAACCTGCCAACAAACAAGGAAATACAGTACAATAATATATCATCACTGAGGTAGGCATTCCCATACTCAGAATATAAATGACTCGAAGAATAAATGTCGACATGCGAAGATCCATGTCAAGTAAGACAAGTCATGGCCACCAAACATACACTGTGGATCCATGTCAATATGACTCAAATCTGAACATAGCCACCAAAAATACACTGTGGATCTATGTGTTAAAGACTCAAATTTGAACATAGCCACCAGACATACAAAGTGGATCTATGCAACAGTACACTGAATATACTCCAACGCAACCTGGATCTATCAGAAAATATCGAGGGTCTTCATCTCCACCACTCTATAGTACGAATCTAACCATGTGAATACATGTGTTGAAGTCGAACATGGTAGAAACCACTTGATTACCGGTCATTAGTGTATACCGTTAACAAGTGCAAGGGAAATCACCATTAATGTCAATGAATCCCAAGGTATGTTAGTACAATCCAACGAATGTGAATAAATGAGCTGAGGTCGAACACTTGACAGAATCTCCCGATCAGGGGTCGATAATGAAAACCCACTGTCGAAAGCAAGGAAACCTGCCATTGAGGCATGCAAGTTCCAAGGTACCAATTGGTTTCTAAGTCTAATTCTTGGATAATGAGTTGAAGTCGGCAGGAAAAGACTCGTCACAAGAGGGCCTTAGTGTATCCCCCATCAATGACACGAAACAAGTAACAAGATTTGGTGTAGATCAAAGTAACAAGTGATTCAGGACTGACTCAGGGATGGCCGACGCAATAGAAGGCTTAAGGACTACAGAAATGGTCGATGCAATAGAAGGCTTTTCGGGTTGAACATCTTTTTGAACATATTGACGACACGACAACTGTCTTGGAAATATTGACTCAACAACAAGGATCACAGACCAATTTGTAATCTTATAGGAGTATGATCAGGAGACAAATGGATTTTCCAACCTAGACACAAGGAGAGTGAAAGGGTATCATGTTCAAAAGTGACTCTTTCATGGAATACAGGTTTAGACACAATTCTTTCCCAATTTTTTCCCCCACCATTTCTGGCGAGTACCTCTTTATTTTTAAGCAAGCTTGAGGAGGATAACATATGCTTGTAATGTAAGCTCATCCTTCGGACGAGTCCCTCGGAGTATGTTTTAACGAACCCTAGGAAGGAGTGGTTCGGTCCCATAACAGGTCTGTCAATGTTTGTTTAATGAGTCCAGAGATAGAAAACTCGAAGGTTTTTCAAGATTATAGAGTTTGGAAAAACACTTAAAAGAAAACTCTCTCAGTTCCTTTTTCGTAAAGTAGTCTGATGAGACCAAAAAAGAGATAAACTATCGCTCAACAAACATTTTCTTCAAATACTTAACGAGTGTGAAAAGAACAAGGTCGCTCGAAAATCTTTTCATGTTTAAAGAGTCTGAAAAGAGCTTAAAGAGGACTCCAGGGGGTTCCTTTTTTTTATAACCTTGTTGAGCCCGAAAAAGTGATAAAAGTGTGTTCGATCACGTTCTCATATATTTACGAGCGCAATAACGGAAAAAAACTAAGCTCGGTAACTTATTCTCATGTATTTACGAGCATGAGAAAGAACAAAGACTAAGCCCGGGATTGTTTTCATTTTTATGCAAGATTTAAAACAAAAAAAAACTATGCTTGGGATAGATTTTAATTTTTACACAAGCTTAAAAACTAAACAAAACTATGCTTGGACCTGGTTTTCATTTTTACACAAGCTTGAACCAGAGAAAACTATGCTTGAGGTAAGTGGTTTCATTTTTACACAAGCTTGAACCATAGAAAACTATGCTTGTAACTTCCCAATGCATGGTTGGTACTTAGCCCCCTGCTTAAGAAGCTAGTGGCTCGACTTCAGCATGAAGTCCATAGGCTGAGGAAAATCCCCCCCAAGCTTCGTTTCATCCAACCACAAAGGAGAAAGAAATGAAGCTTCAAATACTAGACGAAGGACTTGACTCAAATAGAGAGGGGGAAAACTATTTCATTTTTTAATGAGCTTGACATAGAAACAAGAACTATGCTCATAACCTCTATTTCATTTTTTAGCGAGGTTACCACAGAGATGAAAAACTATCCTCAAAAGTGGTTTCATTTTTTAATGATCTTGAAATCAAAAAACCATGCTCAAAGACCTCTGTTTCATTTTTTAACGAGGTTGGTACAGAGACGCAAAAAATATCCTCAGGTGGTTTCATTTTTTAATGAGCTTGAAATCAAAAAACCATGCTCAAAATACCACTCTTCTTGATCATGGATTCCAAGAGGACAATGCTCTGGAATGACACCATGTCAAGGGACAAAACTCGGTCATGGATTCCAAGAGGTCTTCATTGGAAGGAAGAAATACACTCTGGAAGGACACCATGTCGAGGGTCGTGACAGGAGTAAAGAGATCAGGCTCTAACAACCATATCGAAGAGATCACCATGTCAACTACTGGATCTAAGTCATCATACGTTGAAGCCATGGGCGACAACGCCACATAATTGACCTGTACTGGGGGTGATACTGTCTGCATATAAGAACCATTTAGGGAGGCAATCCAGTTAGGGTCAATGAATGAAAGTTGATCAACAGTCACAACGCGTCCATCGTGAGGGAAAGATATCACACGAAAAAGAGTAGAGACAATAGCTTTCATGGCATAGACATAATCTCGCCCAAGGAGTAAAGAAAAATCCAATGGGTCTTGGACTACTATGACGTTAATAAAGACAGTTTTCCCTCCCAAAGTTATAGGAAACTGATGAAGGATCCCTAAAGGTTGACTAGTTTTTCTGTTAAAAGCTAACAGATTCTGCGTAACCGGTGCAAGTGAAGGACAACCCAAAGCTTGCCAAGCAATAGAGGAAAAAATACTAACACATGAACCTTCATCTATCAATGTTTGAGGAACGTCCCGACCACAAACCTGTACTGTAATATGGAAAGGTATGTAAGAGGGAAGACGAGGTCCAGTTAGCACACCCCAATCAAAACTGTTGGCTTCATTACTTGGACAGTGTTCCATGGGAGAAGGAGGAATACCCCCTGAAACGACAGAGTTTGTATCAACGAGAAAAACATGGGAAGTATCAGGCTTACTCTCTAGCAGGAGAGTAGGATCAACCGATGGAGAGATCAGATCAACCACTTGGGTTTCATTCCCCAAGGGGAGAATGGGGTCGACAGGTGGAAACGAATCGACCGCTTGGGTTCCACTCTCTAACGAGAGAGTGGGGTTGACCGAGGATGGGATCGGATCAACCACTTGGTCGACTGGTTCATCCAAAGATGTGACCAGATTGACCACTTGATCAACCGGACTAACCGACAGGGGAACCAGATTGATCATTCCATCAACTACAAGTGGGGTGAGAGAAAGCTTGCGAGAAGCAGTTCAAAGTTGAGGCTATGAAATAGTCATATCTTCCAGTAATTTCGAGGCTTCGTCCATATGAGGAAAAATGTGAGTGAGATGACTCCCTTTGCATAACATACATGGGAACTTGACTCTACTTTTCTTCTTCCCAACTGTATCATGACTACTTGACGGGGGATCATCATCATGTTGTTTAGAGGATAACGACATGGGTTGGCGAGGGCATGTAGACCATGCTTCTATAACCTTGGATAGACCAGGGCATTCCTTAAGAATATGGCTACCCTTACAAAGCCTGCAAGGGTACTTGGGCTTACGGGTTGTTTGGGTGATCTTGACATCATCAACACTCCCAACACGATTAACAGTAACTGGTTGTTTTCCAACATGTTTGACAGTGGTTGGAATTTTAGATCCTTGCTTATTTTTCTTCTTCTTATTCTTCCTTTTCTTCTTCTTCTTATTCACCGAATTACTAGCTTCAAAACTTTCGCTCGACGAAGAAGATGGAATGGAAGGCGACCTTGCAAGCGAAGAAGGTGAAGAAGACCTTACTGGTGAAGACAGTGAAGGATCAACATGAGGTTGATGTTCTTGGGGGGAATTGCTTACGACCGAAGCACTTACTGCATTCAGGATTACCTGAGTGGAAAACAACCACACTGGCAATCCTATTGTGAGACCTAGAAGGCTCAAAGTAGCGATGTGAGGAGGACCAATGTTTCCGTAAGAAGGAAAAATAAAAGGTTCCCCTGGAGCAGAAGTTCCTTCATTGGTCATTTCGGGAACTGACCCCATGAAAAACAAAAATCCAATCTAGATTCTACTAGGGAAAACAAACAGCACACACTAAAAATCTAGGAAGCAAGCAAACAAAAAAAACCTTCTCACAATGAACGCACTAGTTGGTGATGAAATCCAACGTCACGGGAACAAAGTAAGAAGGGGCCGATATAAAGAGGGTAGAAAAGTTATGTTGATGACCTGCTTAACGGACTTACACCCTGGTGCAAGCTCCCACACATAATCGTGGGTATACCCTCTAAGGAGCCCGAGTGAGTTTGTCCAACGTCGATTCTAGGTACCGTGAAGACTTGCCCCTCCACAGTCACCTCGTGTAAAGAACCTAGAAATATAGGCCACTAAGGTTACCACCAACAACAATAAATCCTGGGAGGACATTCGACAGTCCGATCCACATGCAAGGGCAGGGTATCTAGCCCGAAATCAACTCAAAAGGCTTCCACTCATCATTGTGGGTATACCTCCGAGTGATCCCCGTAATACGTGTAATCTCTACACTGATGTCAACAAAGCAGGGTGAGTAACTCTGCCAACATCAATGCGACCTAGTGCTTGACCCTTGTGTTAGAAGGGCTTCCCAGGACAAAATGTAGTAAGTGGATTTAACTCTCCCTATCACAAGATACTATGTTTGTTTGCAGCTTTGGAAAGTTATCTTTCACACCTATTCCAAATCCCTACAACTAATCTAATGTAGGTTTTCTACCAGAAAAGATAAAAATGTCTAATCAATTTTTATAAGCGCTTTATTTTATGGCTGTTGTGACTCAAAAGGAAGATGGCATGGACAATATGGTGTTTTGACCGACTCGAAAATTATGCAAAGATATGAAGATGCAATCATTTCATTTCGACGAAAACTATGCTACGAGAAGGATAAAACAATTATCATTCCCATATGCACATGTCCCAAAGTCTATTAAACTCATCAATATCAATATTCTCAAGAAATGAGAAAAAGGTACTGTACACCAATGCAATTCCGCTACTTCAAATGCAAGAATGCCGCCAATCTAATATAAATCAAGAAATTAAATCTTTTTGTTTCAAAAATTGCACTAAAATCAATAATGAACTTTCTTAAAACAAAGAAACCCAAACTAAAAGTTTTCTTTTAAAGAGAACTATTCAGAAGAAATATGATCTTTCCCTAAACAATTCTAAAGAAAACACACACTTTGTAATTGAAAGAAAAAGTGGCTAAAACCAACTCAAAGGATGTCAAGAAGACTACAAACAGATCAATATAGGCTCCAAAAATTCAATCCAGCTGATCAAAGCAAAATTGGGCATCAAAAAATAGGAAATCCTAATTCCAAACACAAATTTCAAATGGGTTCGCAGCCTAGCTATAGGGTGCAGTGCGAACATTAGTGAAGTTCCCAGGATCGAAACAGGTAGGGTGCGAACACCTCGCACTGGATTACACAGTAGGGTGCGAACTTAGATGATTCTCACAGGCCACTAAAGGGTACAGTGCGAGAATGTCTGTAAACACAAAATTTGAAAAAGGGACAAAAATTTTGAGAGAACTTTCAGATCCAGAGAGTCTTGATGGATCTCCCACAGACTCAGAGACCAGAAAACAACCAATCAAAGCAAGGGAAACTAGACTAACTAGGAAACAATCCGTTCCCCAGTGGAGTTGCCAATTTTGTTATTGGATAAATCCGTAAGTGCAGACACAAACCGATCTCCCTAGATCCACCTGGATCTAGAACAAAACAGGACAGAATATGACGCTTTCCTTAAGTTTTAAATATTGAATTTACTAACTAAAGAGGGATTGGTGACATACCATTTAAATGTCGCTTTCTCTCGCTATTGCCATCCTAGCTCCGTTCCAATGCTCATACAATGATGATCCTGCAAAAGAACACAACCAACCAAAAGTGAAAGCAATAACATAAACTCAATATAAACCTATGTATGTGATCAAGGAATCATACAATAAAACACAATAAGCTTTATAGGAAAGAATCATATTACTGTATCATATTAAATGTGAAAGAGAGATTACAACCATTGCCTTGATGTCGTAAGGTCCCTTCTAGCTGTCCTTTGTTCCCACACACTTCTTGCTCCAAGGATTCTAAGACCATAGATCTGATAGCTACTCACAATCTATCTTGACAAAGAAAATCTCAAAGCCACTCTAACCAAGCCAAAGCTAATAATCTCAAGAATTAACAAAGCTAACCCAAGCTAATCCAAGATAATCCAAGATAACTTTCTCCATCAGTGTTATCCGCAATTTTGGTCATTTTGATGATGTCATGATGATGTTATGATGATAGGAAATCAAGCTCTTCATTAAGAACACTTTCCTGAAAGAAGTTACATTTGTCTGCTTCCAGAAATCATGCTTTTAAAGGATGTTCGCAGGCTACCTATATATCTGCCTGCGAGAATGCATGATTATCGCAGGCTACGTTAAGCTGGGGTGCGAACCTCTCACAATGTAACTAATAGCCAGGGTGCGAACATGTTTCAAACGAAGGGAAAAGATAAAATCTTGAATCTTCTAGAAGGGAATATTCTAGAAACATGAGTTGGCTTCGAATGGTTATTCAGGTGTTGGCATTCCAGATATCTTGGGATCATTTCCTATCCAAGTAACTAATTTATCTTCTCCTATATATCGAGGAGGTTGCTCTTGGAAAGGGTGAAGAAAACAAGCACCAAGCTAGCTAGAGATTGATTATAGAATTAGTGCAAGACTGTATGGAGGACTGATGCTACAGCAACAAGATACAACAGCAAGGTCATCACAAGTGATTGATTTTCTTCATGCATGAGCAAGTGTGTGTGTCAGAGCTAGGAGCCATCGAAAGGAGACCTACGACATCAAGGCTCAGGTTGTAAGTTTCACTTTCAATTAATTCAATACAGCAATATGTCCCTTTTCCATAAAGATGATGTCACTTTATTACATAACTCCTTGATCATATGTATAGACTAGTTATTGAATATATTAATTTGCCTTTACTTCGATTGGTTCGTTCTGTTGTGATCTGGACGGGACGAGAGCATTGGAGCAAAGCTTGGAACAACATAGATCTAAGGAAAGCATTCATAAGGTATGTCCATGACCCTTATCTCTTATTTCATTCAATAGGCTAGATCTAGGGAAAGTGTATTATTCTGTCCTGTTTTGTTCTAGATCCAGGTGGATCTAGGGAGATTGGTTTGTGTCCACACTCACGGATTTATCCTATAACAAAATTGGCAACTCCGCTGGGGAACTATCCCTTTTTCTTTATGGTTTTTGAATTTTCTATGGCCATTTGCTCTGTTTGCATTTTTCTCTATATTTGTCGGTCTCTGAGTCCTCAGGATACCCTAAGAGACCTTCTGGGTCTATAAGCCAGTTTGAATTTTCCTTGCTCTTTCAAAATTTTCATTATCTTCAGGGATTCTCACACTGTCTCCATTGTCAGCCTGCGAGAGCCAGGAAAGTTCGCACTCTGCATATATATTCCAGTGCGAACAGTTCGCACTTTGCATCAAAGTGGCCTGCGAGAACATTATCTTCTCGCACTGTGTTCCACACTGGCCTGCGAACAAATTTTTTGAAATTTTTGAATTCAAGTTTTGACTCTATCAATTGCTCATATCTGTTGATTTACACCTCTTTGTCTTACTGGATCATTGACTTACATATCTTTTGCTTTAGTTGGCTTGCTGGAACTGATCTAGGGTTTCTAGGTTTCTGTTTGCCTTTATAGCTTGACTTTCATTTCTTGGCCCTTTTTGGCATTTTCATTATCTCTTATTTCTGGAGTTGAATGTGTTGAGCTGGCTAAGAACCGGTGATTGGTTGCGAGTTGAGAATTTGGTGTTTCTTGTTTTCTTGTGAGTTCGAAAGGACATTTTTTCATTTGCATTCAGAAACTCCTTGGTTTGCTTTTGTCTTTACTTTTGTTGAAAGTTTTGGTTGGGTTGTCATAGTTTGATTATTGATGGTTTGATTTTCTTTTCCCATTAATCAGAGTTCTTCTTGGAAAGTGAACAACGAGTTTTCTTTCAAGAGTTTGTTTTTGCCTTTTCAACAACATTGAAAATCAAGTCTTTAAAGTTTGTTTGAAAAGACATATGGAAATTGTTCATTGATATATGATTGTTTACATTGGCATATGAACGGAAATTGCGCATTGCACTTGCATTGTAGTATTGAGATTGGTTTGGAAGATTCTCTCTCTCCCATAACTATGATTCATGGAATGAAAAGAATCATTTTTCATCATTATCCTTGCATTATTTGGGTCAGATTCATACATAATGAGTTTCACTTCCGTTACCTTCGAGTAAACAACATCCTTTAAAAAACATTGCATAATATTAAAATTGATCTAGTAACTCTTTTCTAGGGCTCTTTTACACCAACAGTTAGCTAGGCTAGTGCTTTGGAGTAGGAAGAGAGGCACACTCTCCAAAGCTCAAAAACAAACAATAGCATCTTGAGTTAGGGAGTATTGAATTCCATTGGTAGCATATTGCCCTGGGAAGCCCTTCTAACACAAGGGTCAAGCATTAGGTCGCATTGGTGTTTCCAGAGTTACTAACCCTGCTTTGTTGACATCGGTGTAGAGATTGCACATATTACGGGGGTCACTCCGAGGTATACCCACGATTATGAGTGGAAGCCTTTGAGTTGATTTCGGGCTAGATACCCTGCCTTTGCGTGTGGATCAGAATGATGACTGTTTCCCCAGGTTGTACTATTGTTTATGGTGACCTTAGTGGCTTATCTCTCTAGGTTCTTACCCAAGGTGACTGTGGAGGGGAAAGTCTTCACGGTACCTGGAATCGATGTTGATAAAACTCACTCGGGCTCCTTGGAGGGTATACCCACGATTATGTGTGGGAGCTTGCACCAGGGCGTAAGTCTGTTAAGCAGGTTGTCAACGTAAATTTTCCACCTTAGCCCCGCCCCTTCTAGTCTCGTTGCTGCGACGTTGGATTTCATCACCAACTAGTGACTTCGATATTAGAAGGTATTGTTTGCTTGGTGATTGCTTCTAGATTTTTTTTACTAGTGTGCGCTGATCGTTTCTCGAAGTTGACCATAGGATTTTCATTGGGGAATTTGTTACTTGTTTACAATTTCTCCCCCATGACGTTCACGTAGGATGCAAGGATTGTCCCCGGAACATCCGGAAGCTTCACAACCTTTGCATACAACAACACCTGAGGGTACCCCTGAGGACTCTCCTCGTCCGGGTGAAATTCCCCTTGTTACTCTACCACATGTGGACATAAGTGATGTCCCAGAAGTTTTTACACCACTTCCACAAGTAGAATCCACTGATCCTCTTGCTGATTTTCGAATAACCCATACTATAGAGGATTATCGCATTCGTAGTGGTGAACGACCTATTGGATGATTAAATCCTTCTGAAGAAACCATTGTTACATCCTCTTAATCAACTGTTGGGCCTTCTCACGGTGTAGTAGGCCAAGATCCTTTTTGGTCGGGTGATTTTCGACGAGTCTTGTTTGGTACTGAGTTATCCCATGTCTGCGAATCAACCCTCCTATGTCTCCTAAACCAGAGACCACACCAGAGACTACCTCGTATCATTTTGTTCTTCCTCCCGAGATGGCCCATCTCACGAATACTACGAGTGTCCAAACTGAGATTCCTGCAACTACTCTTGCCCCTATCAATACCCAGCAAACTCCTGAGGTTAACCCAAATTTAACTCCTGGTTACCATGCGCTGAATCCTTTGTTGAATGTCTCCCATCCAACACCTCCACAAACTCCAGCTGGCTCTCCAGGTGGTCCTCAGTTTCTTTGGCATCCTATTCCCGGTTTTATCCCGACACTCCCTCAGTTTCCTACTGGAAATCCTAATACTAGTAGCACTATCCCGACTGTTGCGCCAAACTTTCACAATCCTGTTGGTGGACAGGGTAGTACATTTCATTTTCCCTTTCCCGGACATAACGCAGTTACTACACAACCTACGGTTGGTACACAACTTCCGGGTGGAACGGTCCCTTTGATAGGGGGACCAACCTCACCTTTAGGACAAAACATACGTCCTGCGTTGGCCTAGTATTGGAATCAACTTATGCAAAATTTTCCTCAAAATGCTCGGGGGAAACAAGTTGTCCCTACTATAGGCCAACCATATCCAGGTGTTTCTAATCCTATTTGGGGTTCAGGTCATAGTACTCAACCTCAAGTCCCTACTCAAACTCAAGGTCAAAATCCTTGGGGTTACTATCCTATTCAGCCACCACAGAACCAACCAGGGTCTTCCCTCTGGGGGAAAACTGCATACGGTCCCACTAGTCTACCGATAGGGCTTCCACCCTAAAGTCACTAGTATCCAAAAGCGAATCGGTAGTTGCCTTTTCTTGCTACTTTGGATCTGCCAGATTTGTCTAGGATTCTTAATGATCCTATTCGTCACTCTCCCCAATGGCCTGTTATTCCTTCAAAGCTTCCATCGGACATTCCAAAATTCGATGGAAAGGTGGGAGAGGACCCAAATAATCATGTCATGACTTTCCATTTGTGGTGTTCATCCAACTCGTTGATGGACAACTCCATTCGACTGCGTCTTTTTCAACGAACTCTTACAGGTGTTGTTGCGAAGTGGTACATTGAACTACCACGAGGTTTCTTTTCGGATTTCAACACCCTTGCAATGGCCTTTATAACACATTACCAGTTACCGATCCGTTACGATACCAGAACTAAGATTTTAACCTCCTTCAAAAAAAGATCGAGCACTCATATATCGGATCATATTCATGAGTGGCGACGGAGGTGACGTCTCATTAAACTTGAGCTTCCTGATCAGTTACTGACAGAATGGTTTACAAAGTATTTTGTAAACAAAATTGGTAAATACATTGCTATGGGCGGTGTTGTCACAGAAGAGCAGGCTATTAGTCATGTTCAGTATCTTGATCTCGTTTATTCACAAACGGGAACCTTGTATGATTTACTACCTGATTTACCTCGTCCTAGTAGTTCCAGCACTTCTGCTACTCCAGTTGCCTCGCATCCAGCTGATGGTGTGATTGGTACCACTCATAGCCATTCACATTCCATTTCAACTACAACCCCTAAATCCAATTCTTCTAATGTTCAAAGTGCTCCATCTCCTGCTCCTCCCACTGGTAAAACCTCTGAAGTGAACGTTGTTCAATCTATGCAGACCAGTAAGAATAAGTCTAAGAAAGGGAGAGGCAAGAATAAGGAGAGTAAAAACAATTATCAGAATGAGCAAACCAAATCACCGCCTGTTGATGACCGAGATAAGCGCAAACCACGCTGCCCTTTCCTTATCTGTGGTGACGATCACTACACGAAGGATTGTCCGAGACGTGCCGAGGTTAACAAGTTCCTTCAAGGAACACCCAAACCCTCTACTCTGGCAGTCTTGGCTCAACCCTTCCCGTCTCAACAACAAGCTTCGTTGGTCATCCACGACCAACCCTCTACTTCTACATCATCTTATGTTTTGATTTGCACTGGTGATTCCACGAAAGACAATGTTGCACTTACCACTAGAGCTAAAGACTATACTCCTTCTAAGGAGAAGGTTGACGACTTACCTCCCGATCTGGTACAGCCCTCTCCACTGAATCCTCCCACCAACGGTCCTCTTCATCTCGAACGACCGAGCCTTGATACAGTTATAC
>ML789441.1:141207-155989 GCA_009831015.1 Picea engelmannii
TGATGTGTGGAAGACAACTTTCAAATCTAAAGAAGGTCTCTTCGAATGTCTAGTCATGCCCTTTGGCTTAAAAAATGCACCAACCACTTTCATGAGGTTGATGGATGATGTATTGAAACCCTTCACCAACACTTTTTTGGTGGAATATATGGATAACATCCTCATCTTCAACAGAACTTGGGAGGAGCACATGCAACATATTCAGCATGTATTGAGCACTCTGGGGAAGCACAAGCTCAATTCCAACTTAGAAAAATTCTCCTTTCACATGAACAGGGTCCAATACTTGGGCTACATTTTTTATGAGCATGGGGTACATGTGGATCTAGATAAGATCCAAGTCATCCATGAATGGCCAGCCCTGACCACACTAACCAAGCTTTAGAGCTCCTTGGGACTTGTCAACTTCTACCGATGGTTCTTGTTGGGATTTTGCCATATTTCATGGGCCTCATCCAAGTGACCAAGGGCGGTGGCAGAGCAAAGTTCACATGGGGGAAGGCACAACAACGAGCATTTGATGATCTGAAGTATCTCTTATGCTCAACTCCAATACTCTCCTTATCCTATCTACAACAACCGTTCAAGATTGAGACTGATGCATCTGACTATGTTTTAGGCGTGGTTCTCACTCAACATGGTCATCCAGTAACATACCATAGTGAGACACTCTTAGATATCATCCGAAAATACCCCACCTATGACAAGGAAATCTATTACATTGTGCAAGCTTATCGTCAATGGAAACATTACATTCTGGGAAAGGAGATAATTATCCACATTGATCATAAGCTTCTTCAGTTCATACAAACATAAGGGAAGTTGTAGAACAACCGCCATAAAAAATTATCTACATACCTGCAACAGTTCCATCTCAACATCAAGTATAACACATGAAGCAAAAATTGTATCATTGATTGCCTCATTTGACCTCCCATAGCTTCACTCACCACTGTGCAACATTCCTATGGGCATGAGGCATACGAGTGGCCCCAGCTTTATCAATGAGATCATGACTTCGCCACCACCTATCAATTTTTGGGTATAGATGCGAATTTCACCAATTTTAACATTCAGGATGGACTCTTATGCCATCTTGGCCACCTCTGTGTTCCTACAAGAGAGCGTGCAAATATGATTTGGGAGGCTCACTACAGTCGGATGGAAGAACATTTTGGCATGGAGAAAACTATGGTCATTCTACAGAAACATTTTTATTGGCCAAAAATTCAATAGGACCACAACAAGTATATCATATTTTCACTGCCTATGTCATTGCCAAGCCAGCCATCAACAAGAAAGGCTTATTCACCCCTCTTCCTACTCCAGAGAGGCCTTGGGAATCCATCTCTATGGATTACATGTCTAGCCTTCCATCCACCAAGAAAGGAAATGATTTCATATTTGTGGTGGTTGATCAGTTTTCGAAGATGGCCATTCTGACATCCTGCAAGAAGATCATCACAGTGGAAGATACCCCAAGGTCTTCTTCAAATGAGTGTGGGTGCATTTTGGGATACCAGAGACCATCATATTTGATCGAGACAACAAGTTCCTCAACACATTTTGGTAGAGTCTTTGGTCACTATTGGACACCAAGCTCACGAAATCCACTTCCTTCCACCCTCAAACCGATGGCCAAACAAAGGTTGTCAATCGAAAGATTGTGCACATCTTGCGCATGTATAAATGTAAGCATCCATGTACATGAGATGGAAGTCTTCCTTATGTTCAACACAACTACAACAAGGATCTCCATAGCTCCACCGGCCATAGGCCATTTCAGGTGGGGCTGGGATTCCAACCCTTGGGTCCCATTGATGTTGCACTACCTCTTGAAACCGCATAGGAAGAATCTTCCCATGTTTGGTCTGAGGTTAACGAAGCCACCCAATTCAATGAGTGGATTCAACACATCTTCCAACAGGTCCATGAAATTCTATAGAAATCCAATGCTTAGTACAATCAGCGCCATGATAAATACTGGGTACCACACAAGTTTCAGGTGTGAGACAAGGTCTGGTTACATTTTCATAAAGAACAACTTACAGGTCCCCATTAAAATCTCTTTCCACTTTTCCATGGGACTTACACTATCACCAAGGTTGTCGGTGACAATTCTTTTGAGCTCAACACTCCCCCTTCCTTTGCTTGCACCCAGTGTTCAATGTGGACCTCCTCTGACCATATTTTCCACCATTATTGGACACATCGAAGATCGCAGAACAATTGACACCAACAGAGCTCAATCCCAACTACATGGAACATGAATCCACTGATCAAATAGTGGACACACATGTCAAGGGAACTCGCTAGTAGAAGATATATCTTTATCAGGTTGTCAATGAAGGGTAGCTCCTACACAAAGGCAAGTGGCTCACAAAGAGACAAATTCAATAGAATTTTCCTCACCTAATGGGGGCACTCAATGTAATGGAGACCATTGCTTATTAAGGGGGGAGGATTGATCTAGGTGGATATCGATGGCCACCCACCTATTCCAACTAGCTCCTCTTGATAGTTTTTAGTTCAACACGTTTCTCTGAAATGATGACATTTCTTTGTAATTGTGGGTTCTGCAGTTTCGGGGCTACCCTGAATCCCTACACAGTATCTAGGTGGATATTGGTGGTTGCGCACCTATTCCAACTGGATTATTTTGGAAATTTTCATGTAAGTACATCTTTCTATACTTCGAAGGCCGTTTTGGGGCCCTAAACTGTGTTTTTTTTGGCTTGTCGTAGTCAAACTACAAACAAAGTCAGAGTTTGACAACATAATGTGTAGTTATCGAAAATACCTTTCCAATGGGCTATCACACTCCTAAAATGAAGGTCTTATGCAAAATTTACGACCCCGAGAAGTTCAGGTACCAACTTACCCATCGGGGCCCACATAAATTTTGTTGTTTCATCTCCTATGGTTAGGTTTTTCGATGTCTAGGGTTTTTTCATTGATGAGTAATGTTAAAAATGACTCTAAAGCCTCATTGTGATCAGTCTTCTCAGATGGATGCACATAGCAGCCACATCTCTTCTCAAAGATAACTACCACCATTCGAGCAAGTTGTTTTCAATTCTGCAGTTTTATATTTTCAACCTATTTTATTTATTCAATAGAAATTATTGTTCACTAGATATATGTTGTTGTTCTCTGTATCTCTATGTTATTGTATTCAGTCTGTTATTCATTTCATTCCGCTCATAAATCTAGATCATTATTGCTCATAAACTCTTACCAAAAGGTCACCACCGAGCTGAAGCTAGAAACTGCACTTGGGAAGGATTTCTAAGCTAGACTAAGGTCTATCCAACACGATAAATTTTGGTTCAAGGTGCCAATCACTGCAACTAGCCTACAACCTCTCATTTCTCACATTTTGTCCCACCTTGGGAAGTGTACCCCTTCATTGCTCAATATTCCTTTGACTATACCACTTCCCTTTCGGGGCTTCAACAATAGGCCAGACATAAAGTATTAGAGATCTATAGCTATTTCCCAACACACAGGGAAAAAAATTCACAACAGTTCTCTCACCCAGAGAGAATGCTCACATGCCCGACAACCCTCTTCTTCAAATGCACATAGGCCTGACACCCTACTTCTTCAACTCAAACAATCTTGGTTTGTTGGTAACCAAAATCTCCCAAATCTTCCCAAGTATAGGTACGAAGATGGATGGCCGGGAGAGTATGAATGGTAAGATTCAAGGTGATAATGATCACAAGAATGATGAGAGATTGATGGAAAATGCACTAAGTTCTTACTTTTTATATGCATGTTCCCAACTTGACACTTGTCATTCAATATCTGAGTGTGATTACATATTACAATGATAGCCTCGTTGGCCTTTTAGCATCTATTCTTCTTTGACCTAAGAATCACATAGGCACTCTGGCTTCAAAGCATATTTACAAAGGCACTCTAGCCCAAAATATCTTCGCTCACCAGCCTATATGTAAATTTTCAATTGGGGTTCAGCCTAGGGTAATTACAACCCTATCCATGTCCTTGTAGATTTTTGAAAATGATATTTGTGAGAAAGTTGAAAGTAGTGATTGTCTTTCATTAAATAGAGAATGCAATGCACAATTTATCAAAGTTATTTCCTTATGCATCCATTTAATTCTAAGAAGCAAGTCACCATAATTTTGAATATGAGATTATCGTGACTCATGCACCACTTTCAAAACCAATTTGAGGGCCATCAACTCACATACGTTATTTTATTCCTTCCCAATTCTATCTTTGAATTTAATGCTACGATTTTGTGACAAATACAAAATTCCTATTGCTCCACCCCTAGGAGGGGTCTCCTAAGGGGAACCATCAAAGTATGCCCAAGAGAAGTCCTTATCTATTATTTCTTCATGTTACCATGACTTGATTGTTTCTCTTAAGATTGTGCGTATGTATTTAGGATGTTTATAGCCTAGACACCACATTTTGATGGTATTGTCTCTTTTCTTTCAAACAAATTCTGATTTCTTGCCAATCAGACTCCCTATGCAATGGTTAAGGGAAGAACTCTAGTTTTTTTGTATCCTTGTTGGCACACCAAGACCTAAAGGCCACTTCAATATCATCATCTATCCATACATTTTGGTACCCTATCACTCTCTACACTTCCTTCCATACTTCCTTTGTAAAAGGGAAATCCATAATGATATGAACATTTGTTTCTCTTGTGTTTTGACATAAGATGCACACATTAGCCACGACCAACAAATTTATGTTTTGTAGTATGTTCCATGTGGATGCCCTATTGTTTAATATTATTCACATATTTTTTTTTTTATTTGGTTGGACTCTTTAGTTGAACCATAAAATTTTCCTCCACTGTACATGTTGTTCCTCTCTTCTTGAACAAGAGCTTTATATCCTATTTTTGGAACATAATCCCCAAATAGATTTAAGGACCATACTAAATGATCATTCTCCTCTCTAATTATAACATTGCCATCCTTCAGAATCACCATGAATATTTTCCATTTAGCAACATACTCCTCCTCAATTCCTAACTCCCTCTAAGTCATCCATTCCTATGTCCAATAATTTGCTTTGTGCATGTTCACAACCTCTCTTCACATATAATATCCTTTATTTCTTAACTCTAAAGTCAATAATATATTTTATTTCTTAACTCTAAGATCAATTATGGGAACAATCTATGTTTTCCTTTACTACTCACTAATGGATATGTCTCATTTGTGTTGAGATATTCTAGTTTTAATTATATGAACCCATTGCCCAATTCCTTAAATTAAAATCCAGCTTTTTTTGCTTTATGCTCAGATATTCTAGTTTTAATTATATGACCTATTGCCCAATTCCTTAAATTAAACTCCACGCATAGTTTTGCTCCAATACTTTTGAAAAGAACACATTTTTTTGCTCCAATATTTTTGAAAAGAAGAATGGATTTTTAAAGTCCATTTCATTCCCTTTTGCAAAAGCTAATTTCTTCCATATAAATATTCGGAAATTTGATATAACTTTTTATGTAAAAAAACGATACTATTATATTTTAAAACATTACACTTATATATTTTTGAAAAAAAAAACAAAAAAACTAATTATATATAAATTTTGTAAGGTGTAAAAAACGAAGTTTAATCTTGTCATCTCTTAAAAGAAAAGCATTAATTCAAAAAAGACTCACAATATAACAGTTTGGACAATAGGATGCTCTTTCACGGATCGACTAATCGAGGCATAGAATAGGATGCTCGTGCACGTACGCTAGAAGAACAGGTTCCATCTATTCGCGTACAGTGTGTAAACTGGTTATCAATTATTGGACTGATTCCCCGCTGTTTGATCGAATCCTTGGATTTAGGAATTGTTTGCTCATACATCCACTTCGAGAGCTAAGTAATAATTTACACCTACAGCCATTTCATATGAGCATCAAATGCATATTGAAAACAGAGAATTGTGTTTGTAAATGAGATGTTTTTTGAACACTTACTCGTGTATTCATTTTCAATGGCCAGAAGTAGCTTGCTTGAGTGTTGTGTATGCAAAGTCTAATTGTAGAGTGCAATTATTCCACTGTCATAACAAAGTTAGTGTGCTAGGCTTGTACATTTCAATAACACAGAATAATACTTGTCGGCATAACAAAGTTAGAGGACAATTGTATTTGTAATTGAGATTGGCCTGGGCACCATAAGAAAGTAAACCATGTAGGCAAGCATTGAAACCAAATTTGAACGAAGAACCAAAGATCGAGCTTAGTTATCAAAAACTTAGTAGTTATAATGGACTTAGTTAAAATGAATGGAGAATCGAAGATACTAAGTCCATTATAACTACATCTGTTTCACAACAACGAACAAAGTATTTACATCTCTTTCACAACACAGCAGAAAAAACTATGGGAACTAAAAAATAATATTAACATAGGTTTCATGTTGAAGACAAGTTTTACTCAATGGACAAGATACTTCAGCCAATCCACATCTTCACCACATCTTTTAAGAGTCTGTTTTTACATCTTCAGAATATTCTTGAAACTTATTAATGCACTCATTCTGTTATAAAAAATATCTTGATAGAGTAGAGTAGATGGAGTTGTAAAATTTTATGGATAGAGGGACTTCTTTTGGTTTACTACATATACCCATCAAAACGATCTTCAAATTTTCTAACGTTACAGAAGACAAGATATAAGGAACTGAAATAGGTTTGTATTTCTTTATATCATCTATAAAAGTAAAACAAATGATAAAAAAGTTACACTAAAGGTGATCTATCTTTTATTGCTTTGGAATACAGTGCAAAGGTGATCTTTTATTGCTTTGGAATAAGTGCACTATAGATGAGCAATGCATGGAAATGAAATGAACCTAAACTCAGAATGGTGGAAATAGAATTAAAGATCTTCCACAAGGTTAGAAATGAATATTAGTGCAGTTCATATAAATTCCTTCTAATATGGAGTAACATGTGATCCTAGGGTCTATAACCATAAATAGATGTCTGCATGGAACTGAATCTCTGGGGAAGAAATAGTGACATAAGATAGTCACTTAGAATAAACACGTTCAATCTGATCACAATCTAGAGATATTTACAAGGGGGTATTTGTGGGGAGAAAGGATATTTGGTAATAAAGGAACAGTAAGGACGTAATGTTGAGCCGCGAACTATTATCCAAAGAGCATGTTAATGCCATCAAAGAAAAACTAGTTTTTGCATGTACCTCTAACGAAATTCTGACCCCAAAATTTTGATTCAACAGAGTAGCATGGATAAGAAGGCCAAGTACCATGTAAACATCATGAACAAAATCAATTTATAGGTGGCAGATTCGAAGTAAGATTTGATTCTTGAAGAAAATAAGCAATAAAATTGTTCTCCCATCTACTGTCAACCATCTCCAATGCTTTGGCAATCTGGGATTGCTAGCATGCATAATCAAGAAGTATTGAAAGCAGCCTGTCATGGATCCTAATATCTTTTATGAAGAGCAGAGTGTTGCCATTATAATGCACACCCTGTTACATGTACAGTTCCCAATGGATGAAATTGCATAAGTGTCAACTCACTTATCTACAAGAGAATGCCTAAAACTAAAACTGTGTCAATAATTTGCAAAACTATATGCCTACGCTGACTATGTATTAACTCATCATACATAGAGACCAGCTATAGTGGGGATAAGACTCTATTATTTCTTCAGAACCTTTGTTGATTCATATTCAGATCAGTTTGTTTCTTCTCAATACATTTTACAACAAGTGAAGCCAAAGATAAGTTAGAACCATTTTACAACAACATGTGAAGCCAAAGATACGTTAAAATAATATAAGTGAACTTATTTTCTATACCTTTTTTCTCTTCTTCAGGGAATATATTGTTATAGAATCAATTGCCACCACTTATGAATTAATGACTTTGTTGGTCTTTTTTGTATCCTACTTGTAGACATCATTTCCCTATACCTCCTCTGGATTCTTCAAAATACTGACAATTTTTTATTGCAATTATGCACCCTAACAGCTATGCAAGGCACCTATAGGCAAGTTTCTCTAAAGAAAGTCACATACATATCATTAAATGCTCAAAAAAATATAATTTTGTATGATTGAGTGTTGAGGTTACGGGTTTGTTAGTTTCCTAACTGTTTTTCCTCATACACAACCTTCTACAACTGTTTGGGGATGTTATAAATAGAGCATGAGCCATGAGAAAAGGGTAATCATCCTTGAAACAAAGTCATTATGGTTAAATCCCACCTTGACTATAAACGCTTGTATTTCTGTGTTTTTGTCCTTAGACCTCGAAACCCTCATTTTTAGCCTTTTCCTCGCATTTCCTTATCTGACCAAGAAATCTCCTTGGATCTTATTTGGGTCCATTTGTGCATTGGAGTGAGAGGTTCATCATATATTCAGTAGCTCGGTTGGAGGTACCTTGAGTCCGTTTGAGGAGTAGTGCCCCAGCAAGTGCAACAGCTCACAACTACCCCTAAAATATGTTGTTAATCAATAAAGATACTCTTTCCTTCAAAATTATGGTATTCTTCGCATATGTTCATTGTATTTGAATATCTTTATTTATTTAGAATGCTAGTTGTTGGAATTATATTTTCTTTGATCAAGTTCCTAGAAGTTAGTTATGAATTTACTATTGTTCCTTATAGTCTTGCACTTGAAAATTTTGCAGATTCACAATGGAGTGATTTGGAAGGATTGTGAAAGCTTCCATCCTTGAGATCTTCATCAATCGTTGGACACCAAGTAAGTCTTCCTTCGTTTTTTATCAATAGTTAGTTATTTGATCAAGTTAGTTGCAGATTTATGTTTTTTTTCTTTGGAAATTATTTGGTCTTTAAATGGTCAATGATATGTTGTGGCTCCAACCCATAGCCAAAGGGATTGACTATACTAGGGACTCTCCTTAGTGAGTTAGTCTCTAGGTGATTGTTTTGTTTTCTTTTGTTTCTGACTATTTATGTTGTTTAGCTAAGTAGTCTTTGATTTCTTGAGTCTTTTTATGTTCAATCCAGTCTGTTGGATTTCAGTTTCAATTTTTTTTGAAACTTTTTAATGCATATACGTGCTTTTCTCTTTCAACAGACACATATATACATGCTTTTCCTTTAAGACAATCATGTACATACATGCTCTACCTTGGAGACAAATGCATACATCTTCAGAGAAAGGTTTTTTTACAACTTTTTCATCTTTGGGGTGTTGGGTTTGGTGCTTGGGATCTTTTTGAGGTCCTGTGACTTTGGTTTTTCTACCAAGTAAGATATTTTATAAAGAAAATAAAAAATATTTGATTTCTTTGTTTTCTTGTTTCAAGTTTGAGTGAGTGGTTTGGAATTTTTTTTCTCAAGTCTTTTATGTTTGGAAAATGTTGTGTTTACTATCCTTATAGTTTTAATAAGTCTGGGTGGTTCTCTTTAAATCTCATCTTGGATTTTTCTTGTTTTTCTTCGAAACGATAAAAATGTTTTAGTTTTTCTTTTTTTTTTTCCTCTAAAACAAGAAAACAAAAAACAATATAGAAGGTCTTCTCTTTTTCAGTCTTAATCCTTTTTTTTCACTGAAAAGAAGAGTCCTTTTTGAAGCGTACTTTCTTTTCTTGGTTCTCATTGATTTCAAAATTTTCTTAAAAACTTTGATTTTAATAAGTAGTAGTTACAAGTTTCGTTGAAAAGGAAAGATTAGTATTTATTGTTTTCAAATAGATGAATTGCATTCAAGAAATTGCACTAGTATTGAATTGCATCTAAATGGAAATATGCATTTCTTGCATGGAATTAAAAGAATAAAGAGTTTCCATTTCTTTGAAGCGTTCTTTAGCACTAATTTCATTGAAAATTAAACTTGTTTGATGATAGTGTTCTTAAAAGTGTTTTGTTTTTATGTTGAGTCTCTAAAAACCACTTTGTTTTATGTCTGCTACCTTTTGAGTAAACAACTCCTCCTAAAATAAACACATAACTTAAAATCAATTAGATTTATTTTTTTACAGGGTATACAAATTATTCTAGGTGTAGGCCCTTGAGATAGGATTGGAGAGATAACTCACCAAGGCTATTAAAGCAAACATGGGATTCTAGGATAGGGAGAGTTAAAACCCAACTTTTGTATAAGTATTGTCGGGAGCCTCCTCTAACATGGGAGTTAAACATGAGGTCATGTGCGGGAGAGTTAAGGAGATAACCCATATGAGGCTTGATCAAACGTTGTGGAGAGATCGTATACGGGGATTTCACTAGCACACATAAATCCCTTAGAAGGGTTTCTTTAATAGTTTTTGGATTTGTTACTTTGCCCATATGTTTAATCCCGACTGTCGATTGTACCCCCAGACATTGACTGTGAGTTGGTATCCTTAGTAGCCTTTCCTACATATCTTATAGGTGATTTTGGGGGGTTTCTCATGATACCTAGGGTAGAATTTGTATCATGCTATGAATACCCTTGGAGGGTTCCCCACGAAGCGAGGGTACTTGCACCGAGTAGGGTTGGTCAGTGGAGGTTTGGGTAACTTCTTCTCACTTCTTAGTTCTTCGATTCACAAGACTTAATCAACCCATGTTGTCTTCTAGAAGGGCATTTTCCTAACTTCTTTACTACTGTAGTCTCGGGACCACTGACCCAAGCTGGGGTATTGAAGAAATTTTTTCTATGTGTTGTTTCCTTTGGAATTTTCATAGTGGTGTTCTCTTTGTGCATATATGACCTTAACGAGTCCATTGGTATCCACCTTGAGTCATTTAATTTAAAGTGATTGATCAACCACTTCATCGATCTTAGAGGGTTCAAGGCCTTCTTATTTTTTACCTGAATTCTGTACCTCCTCCTTTGAGGCATCGACTCGATCAAATATATAATTTTGTACGGAATGGTATTCTTGACATCATTGAGATTGAGACAACAGAGTCAAATGCTTCTGCAGCGGAGGTTACGTGTATATCATATCTCTAGGATGAAGACTTCGTTAGACCCTTTAAACCTTTGTTGATTGGATCAGACAATCCTATTCTTTTTTATCTTCCAACTTTCAGATTGGATAACATTGACGATCACCCTCTTTGGTGGGACATTATGGAAGACACTTCATATGTGTCTGGGTCGGGGGCCCTTGCAACCCCAACTTTGACTATAGTTGAGGGAGGAGTTCTACTTCATTTCCTTTCTAACCAGATGACTAATGTGGTTCAAACTAGGGTAGTTGCGTCGGTCAATGGCTATGTGCCACTGATTGTTGGGTCCACTCATCCTTTGAGTGTGACTCCTTTATCTTATTTTATTTCTAATTCTTTTTCATTTGGAATGTCATCAATCGAAATGTAGAATGTGTCAAGTAGTTCTCAGTCAATCCATCAAATTCTAAACATTGGAGCAGGGAGTTATTCAACTCCCATCTAGGTTGTTCCTTGGGGCAGGGGGCACATTCCCCCTTCCTTCCCTTCACTCGGAAGAGGGTCCTTCTTGTATTCTAGCCCTAATCCCTTCATGGTGTGGGGCGGTGCTATGAAAGGAGGATTTCAATCCTCCTACATGCAATCGTCTTCAAACCATTTCACTATGTTTGGTGGGTTCAAGAGAAATCCCTTCCTTTCATATAAGATGTCAACAGGGGGGAAACTCGTACAAGGTCAATGGAATCCTATGCAAGGTTCATTCTCTTTGCAAGGGATGCCATTAGGGGAAAACCCCTTTTATATTTAGTACAACCCGATGCAAGGGGCTTTCCCTTGGAAAGGGATTTTGATTGGGGGAAACCCAGTTTTCTCTTATGGAAACTAGATGGGTGGAGGTTTTCCTCCTTTTAACTATGGATTTAAAAGTTTCAATCAAAACCCTAGATCATCGGCAAACTCTTCCTAGAAAATTGGTGCTAGTAACAATGCAAGGTATCTTTTTCTGGTGGCTAATCAACCCGGAAGCTCCAACCTCACTAGCTGAAATTCTGGTCTGCAGTCGAGGCTTTCATTTCTGGAAATGTTAAACTTTCCATATCTATCGAAACTCATGAAATACCTAGTGTGTCACGATCCGAAATGGTGCCTAATCCCCACCAAACTACCCTTGGACATTATAAAGTTCAAAGGAAAATCTGGTGAGGATCTGAGAGATCATGTAACGACCTTCCATTTATGGTACTCATCCAATTCTTTGAATGATGACTCCATCCAAATATGTCTCTTCAAATGCACTCTTATGAGAGTTATGGAAAAATGGTATATCGAGCTTCAAGGATCAATGTTTTGTACTTTTCATGATTTGGATTTAGTTTTCCTAAACCATTTCCAACTTTCAATTTGGTACGATGTAGAAACTGAGCTTGTTCCATCCCCAATGCTTTTAATTAATTTTTATGTATGTTTGTTTAGTACACACGGTCTCATTTCGTCATTCCATTTCCAATTGGGGGGGAATACTATTTTTGTAGAGTTGGAAGTGGTCAATGCTCTGCTCAAATACAACTTGTTGCTAGGAAGGAGTTGGACTTATGCAATGATGAATGTTGTCTCATCGGTCTCTATAGTTTTGTTCTTCCCTCGTGAAGGGACAATTGTCATGATAGAACAAATGTTGTTTACCCTCTCTAACTCTGCAGAGAGTTCAAGATCTACAGTCCCATTGATTGAAAACTATCATAAGTAAATTGATAGCATTGGTGTTGGGATGCATTGTTCATTAATGGAAACTTTTAACTTCTCAACACCTATTTTGCATATTCGTGCTATTTGTTGATATTATGGTAGTTGTAGGAGGTATTAACCTCCACGTGTAACCCTGACAAGAATAGAATATTTCGGGAAGAAAGAAGAAAACCTAAATCATTGGACATAACCCTAGAAGACAAGTTGGTTGAAAGAAATATTTAATATTGAGTTTTTAGCCTCCATAATGAGAAGTTGGCCTAGACAACTAAGGAGGAGCAGTATAAATACAAGATTCTTGAGCTCATCTGGACACACAGCTCGCAACTGCAGAAATTCAGTTGTGCGCAAGTCTAGAGAGTAGTTGCAGTTGCAACTACTGCAACTTGTATTTTCGGTTTTAGTCTTGGACTCTCTCTTGGTTATGGTTTGGAATTTATTCTTGGTATGCTAACCCTGGAGAGTGACACACTACCTTCATTGGCTATTAGGCCTAGGGTTTGCTTCCATAATTATTCTCTGCCAAGGTTAAGGTGCTCGGGGGTGGCTTCAGCCTATGGTTGGGTGACAATATTGCTATATTTTCTATGGTTAAATGAGCCCGCCTATTATTTATAACAGGTTATGGGCCCACGCTATCTTTGGATGGTCTAACCATTGGAAGATTGATTGGAAGGATTTTATCAGTTACAATTGCAGTTGCAGTCAAAGTTTTTGTTGCAGAAACAAAACCCTAACCCTCTTGTTGAGGCACCTTAATTGAAGAGATTGACCTAATTTCTAGATATCGTAGTGTGCCCTAACCTAGTGCACCTCCTGGTACTCTCAACAAGCTAAGATGTCAAGTTTGATTTTTTGGTCAAAATCAAATGTTGACCAACTCAAAGCAATCATGACTTACTCTATGAAGACAAAAAAAAAGTTAGAAGGGTATTCTAACTTTAGAGCATGGAAGACAAGGATTTACCTCATCCTTGCCAAGAATAAAGTGTTGGATATCGTGAAAGGAAAGATCGCGGAACCACAGTTTGAAGAAGGAAAAGAGAAGGAACCTTAGAACGTTGCAATTATGGAGAAGTTCAAGGACAATGACATCAATGCCATGAGTATCATAGTGGACTCTTTAAACGACCACTTATACCCTACATCTCTCATCTTGACTCATCTAAGAAGATGTACGATGCCCTAACTTGTTAGGATATTTAGACACTTAGGAGTTAGTTAAGATCTACTTGGCCTAATATGTCGTTAGGTGAAAGTGTGTTTCTTTAGTATGCATTAGTATGCATTTGTAGTTAGGAAATCCGACGGTCACGATATGTTCCCGACATAGAGTGATCTGACGGTTCATACTCTCCTCAATCTTAACGGCCATTGATCTGTGGCTTAACACCCGATTGGTCCATGATCTCTATTTAAATAGCATGGAGGGTCATTTGCCGATGATCGATTGTGAGAAACTCTCTTGTAAAATCTCTCTGTAATCTTTTTCTTTGCATTAATAAACTGCTCCAAGTGGTCGCGTTGGCTGGGGTTGTGGATGTTTCCTCGTAGGGGTTTTACCATGTGAAAACATCGGTGTGTTGATCTTTGATCTGGTTATGTGAGTGGTTACTGAAGGTGTTCGTCCTCTATTGGAATACCTATGTTGTCGAACATGGTATCAGAGCTTGTTTGAAGACCCGCTCCTGTTGTAGATCGAGATCGTGAAGCCGAGTTGTCTCATATCCATTTTATAGAATTTTCATACATTTCTGGGCTGAGAGGACTGTTCCATTGCGTCTGCAGCACTCGTTTCATTCAATAACACTTTTCGTTTCACTCGAAAAGGTTTCTGTTTGCCCAAGATACGGCCATTACAGTCAGATCCGGAGGTATAAAGTCTGAATACGCATTTTTTTTTAAATTTTTGCAAAGTTTTGATTTTATTTCGGTTTGCTTTTTTTATTTCCGGCTACTACTCTTTTAGATCTGCGTATTCTCTTTTCCCCGCGCCTTGTGCGATCTTGGAAAATCAGAAACAGATAGGAAAAGGTGCATCTTCCGGGTAAGCTAACCGAGATCTAACCCTTGTTGTCATCGAGAAGCGAAATTTTTTTCTTGTGTGAAAAGAGTTTTTTTTGGAGCATGCTCTCCAAGGCCGTC
>ML789441.1:160006-180097 GCA_009831015.1 Picea engelmannii
ATTGTTTCATTATTGTAAATCCTTCAATCCTATCCCAAGTTGTTCTTAAGGGGGGATGTTAGGATATTTAGACACTTAGGAGTTAGTTAAGATCTACTTGGTCTAATATGTCATTAGGTGAAAGTGTGTTTCTTTAGTATGCATTAGTATGCATTTGTAGTTAGGAAATCTGATGGTCACGATATGTTCCCGACATAGAGTGATCCGACGGTTCATACTCTCCTCGATGTTAATGGCCATTGATCTGTGGCTTAACACCCGATTGGTCCATGGTCTCTATTTAAAGAGCATGGAGGGTCATTTACCGATGATCGATTGTGAGAAACTCTCTTGTAAAATCTCTCTGTAATATTTTTCTTTGCATTAATAAACTGCTCCAAGTGGCCCCATTGGATGGGGCCGTGGATGTTTCCCCATAGGGATTTTACCACGTGAAAACATCGGTGTGTTGATCTTTGATCTGGTTATGTGAGTGGTTACTGAAGGTGTTCGTCCTCTGTTGGAATACCTGTGTTGTCGAACATAACTAACCTCTTCTTAGTCAACAACATTGGACAAGTAATGAGTCTGAAGAATGAGCTCTGTGACATGAAAATGAATGATAATGACAACATAACATTGTACCTTGAGATACCTTGGGATAATCTCTCAGTTAAGATATCAACTACAAGCTATTGAAGAAATCATTTCAGAGAAGGAACTAGTAAATATAGTACTCAATGGTATTCCCAAGACATGGGATGCTTTTTCCGCAAGCATGAACATAAGAAAGGAGTATCACACATTTGAAGAACTTTGGACTTGTTATGCACAAGAAGAATCAAGGATCAATGCAAAAGACAAATCCCAAAAGAAATATGATCATCAAGCTTTCACAACAAATTTCAAGAATTTCAAGAATAAGAAGAAGTTTGGCTCAAGGAAGAAACCAAATCAAGAAAAGGATATGTCAAAGACACAATGCATCAACTGTCAAAAATATGGTCACTACAGGAACCACTATCATGAGTTAAAGAAAAGGAAGGAAACAGATGAAGCAATAGTTGTTGAAGAAACGAAACCCTCAAGGAAATTCAAGCAAGATAAAATCGACTTCTTCTTCTAAGTCAAGGTAACAATATTCTTCAAAGCTCTTGTATATATCATGTTTACATAGTTCATGTACATATCATGTATATCTATTTCTTAGAAGAAAATATGTTCAAGGGAAACAATACATATGGAATATAGGGATTGCTATTACGATGACTAAAAGTTAAGAAATACACATGGAAAGATGAAGTATGTTGACAATATTTGGTAACAATTCATGTTGAAGCTATTATATAAGTAACAACAGCCAGATAAGCCAAAATCAGAATCAAACCTGAAGAGACCCAGAAGAAGTCAAAACAAAGGAAATTAGAAAAAGACTTGTGTCACCTTGCAGAAGGAAATAAGAATGCAGATGGAAGCATGGACTATCTTAGATGGAGGCATATGATTACATAATTACAAAATAAGATCATGCATTCATGCATGAAGCAAGGATTAGGAGGGAGATAATCCTAAATAATATGATCCATTGAGGATTATGAAGTTTCTATCCATGTTCCCATTGAAAGTAGCAGCCATGAAAATAAACACGTGTTCAATTTGACTTTAGAAGAAGTCTTCCTAGAAAAGAATCCTTAAAGTATCCTTGGTTGTCCATTTACATCCATGATCCTATGATGAAAGGAAGAAGTTGTTGGACACACCTACCACACTTAGAGTGGGGGGTGAATGAGTGTGGGGATCTTTTTCCCAAAACTTCCCTCTTACACAAAAACTCCTTATTTAACATTCAACATTTTCTCATTACTCATTGCTGTCATTTATAATCAGTTAGATGTGAATACATATCAGCAACATATCATCAACAAATAATCTACACAAGGAACACAAAGAACACAAGATGTATGTACAATTTTTCTTTTTATTATGGACTTCAATCCGGGGGTTTTTCAGTAACAATTGAATAGATTACAACTCTACAAGAGCACCAGATCTATATGCAAGACTCAACTTACATTCTCAACACCAACTGATATGAGGCAACAATCCTCAACAAATATCAATTTGTCAACATAAACAAGTGCATCAACCATGCACCAACCTGTACCAAACAACCTGTAATCAACCTGTACCATAAAGAAGTGCGTCCAACCATGTAACAAGTACATACCAATCATGTTTCAACTACTTATCAACAATGAATCATCAATATTTACCAACATCATCAACTATGCACCTCATGTATGTGTCAACTCATCAACTGCTTGTCTCAACCATGACTAGTTTTGGATTAGTCAACAACCCAACTTGAAATAATCATAACTTTGTACCTGTAATGAATATAGATCTGAAACTGATACACAATGTTCTTTAGTGTTTTTTATGCAATTCTTCCAGGTGGAACTACTTGGAACCTCTCAGAAAATGAGTTCTAGCAAAAATGGCATACCTTGTTGAATTCTGGCTTATTCTAGAGAGTGACCTTGTAGAACATGCCCCACACACAATATTCATTGAATTGATCTGAAAATGTTACAAAAAGTTCTATAGATTGTACCCTAACCAACACATTTGGTCTCACTGAATGTGGATCTATTATGAATAAGTTATGACATTTTTACCCGAAACCCCTGTTCTTGACTAGTTTCAAGACTAGCCACAAACCCTATCTTCCACGGAGTGTAACTCCCAAAACACAACGACCCACAATCTAAATTTTTTACCATAGATACTTGGGTATATTGTCTCAATGAAATAGCAATTTCACAGTCTGAATCATTATATAAAAAAAAGTTATAGCGAAAATGGTGACATGACCTGTAAATAACATACCCTAGAAAGCATCATCAAAAGAATTTATCCTCCCTTCAATTCCAACCCTCTTTTCTTCACCTTCCTTCTGAAATTTGGCTTAGATATCCTTGGTTACCTCATTCACCTATATATATATTCAATATTTTCAAGTGTTACACACCAAAAATTCTCAAGAAGCTCTCACAAGAAGTTCTCCACCAATACTCCAAAATATATTCTCACAAGAAGATCTCCATTGATCCACAAAAAGGATGATCTACAAGAGACGATTGCTATCCTATTTATAGTTTCATCCTCTAGGTCACTTAACCCATTTCTGGGTCACTTAACCTATTTTCCTTATTTTAGGGTTAACCACTTTCCATAAATAGAAATTTCTCCAATATTTTATCATTTAAATATTCCTTCTTGATTTTCTCATCTTACTTTATCATTTCTTGATTTTTTCACTTCTCTTTATTAAATAATCCACCTTGACTTTGTCACCTTACTTTATCATTTAAATAATTATTTCTTCTTTTAGGTCACTTAACCCATTTCTAGGTCACTTAACCTATTTTTCTTATTTTTAGGGTTAACCACTTTCCATAAATAGAAATTTCTCCAATATTTTATCATTTAAATATTTCTTCTTGATTTTCTCATCTTACTTTATCATTTCTTTATTTTTTCACTTCTCTTTATTATTTAAATAATCCACCTTGACTTTGTCACTTTAATTTATCATTTAAATAATGATTTCTTCTTTTAGGTCACTTTGACTTCTTTGACCTTGGGGGATTCAAGCCTTCATGTGGGGGTACTTCATCTTCATAAGGCCATAACTCTCAAACCATGAGGAGTTATGTGACATTCCACATACCAACGGAAATGGAATGACAAGCACTATCCATCTAGGACAGTTTCACCAACAATCTCCTTGATCTTCATCTCATTATTCCACATACAAGCATGGGTCCTCCAACCATTCTTCTAGGATAACTCAATTTGTAAAGTGTCTTCCCATGAGGGATTTCACCATAAGGGGACCACTTTGGAGTTCATCCATTTGTGCACCTTATCAATCATGATAATAAAATAATGAAAGCATGGGTCCTCCAACCATTCTTCTAGGATAACTCAATCCACAAAGCGTCTTCCCGTGAGGGCTTTCACCATAAGGGGACCACTTTGGAGTTCATCCATTTGTGCACCTTATCAATCATGATAAGACAATAATGAGTCATCTATACAGTTTTCCAACAATGAATCATATACCAATGAAACCACAATGATCCATCTTCATCATGTATCAATGACAACTCATTGATCCATCTTCATCGTATCAATGACAACTCATTGATCCATCTTCATCTATGCATTCTCATGAAGGAAAATACATATTATATTACATCAATCAATCCTTTGACATCAGTCAATGACATCAATCAATCAAACCATTGGCATCAATGACAACATGATCCAACAAAAGTTTGAATCTTCAGGGCATGGAATCTATAGAAGACTCCATGTACCTAAGAGCTAAAGATAAACATGAGGAAGAACATGAATATTCCAAGAAAGAAAAATCCAGAACAACTAGTTATTATACCGATAATCACAAAAGACTACCAGCTTGATTTGAACTTACTAAGAAGCAATCGAATAGAAGAAATGGAAGTTATAATAAAGAAAAATGTGAATGAATAAATAAATAAAAAAGACTTATGAATGGAAGCATTACAAGATTCATAGGTTCTTCTAGAAAGAGGGAGAAGGTTATGATAACAGCTTGTTCCAGATATACCTCTTGTAGTATCCATGGATTGGAATTTACATGTAAAAGAACATTCTTCCCAATAAAGAAAGTGAGAAAGAAGCTTATACCAGAAAGAGACCCATGTATGCAGATATAAGAATACCTTGTATGGATTCAAACAACTTGATGCAGAGTATCTCATATACAACAAAAGCATGGTGAAAACTTTCTATGACATAGATAGTGTATCATAATAGTTACTCAAAAGTTTGGGATGATGGATGGCTAATCCATGGAAAAATCTCATGATGACAGAAAAAGTGATACTTGGATATGTTTCATTTTGAGCCTTGCAACGATGTAATGAGCTAGAAGGAAACAAAAGTGTTGAATTCAACCATGATATATTATAATGATCAGAACTATATGAAAGCCTTCAGAGAAAACCAGTGTTCCACAACAGATCGAAGTACATTGAGATCAAGAATTACATCCTCCATGATGAAGTCTAGAAAAGAGAATTGGTTCTCCAATATATCTCCACAGATAAGAAGATATCAAATATTTTGGTAAATCCTCTATCCAAGATGAAAAAGTTTGTGTACTTAAGAAACAAGTTGGGGCTTGTGGAGACGACTTCCTTATTGAAAAGGGAAAATATTACTCCCAGGTTAGGAGGGAGAACTATTGTGTTATTTATTTTTGGATAGTGATTTTTCAGTTCAAATAATGGTCTAGGAAGAGTAGTTCATTTCTAGTTTGGAAAGTGGTTTGAGATTTCTAACAGAGAAACATTTTCCAGTTCAGAAAATGGTCCAGATCGGATAGTCATTTTCGTAATGAAAATGGTTCGATAGATTGTTGATGTACCATAGACAATGATTCCCCTTGTGGCCAGTGTGGGCGAATGGTCTAGGAAAGTAATTATTCTTAGAATTCACTCTGAGTAGTGTTCAAGTAGAATGGTCTTCTTCACCAGACAGTTATTCTTTCAAAGTTCACATTTGTGATCAGTTTCAAAGAATGGTTCATTTTGGAGGTTGGTGCAGGACAATCATTTCCATTAGGAAATAGTTCAGATAGTCATTCCCTAGGGGAGACTCATTCCATCTAGGTTGCACTATGATTAGTGTTGGATGAATGGCCCAGTTAGGTGAATTGTCTAGGTTCAGGGATCAAGGACAAGCATTCCCTAGGGCAGACTCATTCTCTCCAGGTTGCACTATGACGCAGGCACGCCCGCTAGGCACATCCCCTCACAGGATCTTTCCTCCTTCCTCGGCCCAAAGAACTGAAAAGTTCTTTTATTTCCCTATCGTGAAATTTTCACCCACAACAACTCTCTTACGGGATCTCCCTTTCTTCTAAATCAATGCTAACCTTTTACTTTGTTATTGGGGTTCCTCCTATCGATATTTTGACAACTGTGATGTCCAAACAACTTGTTTTACCGATCCCCGATCCCCGATACGCTCCTTTCCCTCCTTAGCCCTTCCTGGATATGTCTTGGTCCATGTGACCACTTTCCATAAGACCACAGCCTTATATTCCTTCCGTCGGGGTTTTGGGCTTCAAAATCCCGGTGTGCTCCAACTTTCGTTAGCCCTCCAGGCTAGACTCTTGGTCCACGTGACCTCCTCTATATGACCACAGTCATACCTCCCATCGAGGTTTCGGACTTTCCAATTTCCAAATACATATGACCTCAAGATTCGCGATCCCTCGAATCTCGACGCACTCTTTACGCACTAGCTCTCCTGGCTAGGCTCCTGGCCCATATGACCGTTATCCTCATGACCGCAGTCTTACCTCTCCGTTGGGGTTTCGAGCTTTTCAATGCCACAATGCATTGGCCCACGGGATTCTCGATCCTTCGAACCCCGATTCTCTGCTATGTTGACAGTTTGCCCCTTAAACGACACTTCCCACTTCTTTGATATACTGACAGCTGGCTCCCATGATGGCGTTTTCCTCCTTGTCGAGGTTTCGAGCTTCACGAGCCCAAATTGCATAAACGCCTTGTCACTAGGATTCCCGATATCCCGATGACCAAAATGTCGATAGATGACTTCCTATCGAGACTTTCCCCAATGGCTCCTATTGTTGTCGCACGTCCTCCTCTGATGGACGGTTCAGATTTCTCCTCACGTTTTCTAGACTTCTGATGTCCCAATTTTCATGACCTCAAGAACTCTGATTTCCCGAGTGCCCATATACCGACTCTCTTCGGATTTCTAACACTTGTCTCCCCAAACGGACGGCTCAGATTATATCAGGGTTTTCACTATAGACTTCCCCGATCTCCTGTCCACGGGAATGTCGATATCCTGACTCCCGATGCCTCGATCTCCGCCACGTGTCTCCACTAATGGATGGCCCAAATTGTTCAAGTTAATTTCCTATAGAAGTTCCCGATCTCTTGTCCTCGTGACTCCCGATGGTAAACCTCGTGCAGCTCCTGTCAGATCGGATGGCTGACGAGAAATTGGTCAACGATCCAATGGCTCACAACCCCTGGAGCTTGAACTCTGAACGTGGCTGTAACCTCCTCGCTTCTTTGGCATATCCAACGGCTGACGAGATTTCGCTAATCCTCCCCACAAGGCCCTGATCGTCGATCTCTTCCTCTTTGATGTTTTCTACGGATGAACCCAGTATTCCTCTGTGAAAACTAGTCCTCCTGCGCATAACTTTGTAGTGCCTGTTCAAACACTCCACGGCACAAACTCCCTGTGCTTCTCTTCAACGAGCTTGGAAGCCTTGTCCTTCCTGAGCTTCACACAATTTTGAGTCTTCGAGAAGACCCTTGCGCACACTCCTTGCGGCAATCCTCGAACACTTCCAAGTGTTGAGTTCCTTCAACTCTGCGCACTCCTGCAGCAGCAGTCCTTCAATGCTTCGCTCAGATTCACAACTGATACTTTCCTTAGCCTACGCACTCCTTGCACGGCTCCTATAACCCAATTTTCACTTCTGGGTGAAAGAGAACAAGAGTTAATCTATCTGACCCTTCTGTCAACGCACTCCTTGCGGATGACTTCAACTGCACTCCTTGTAGGAATCCTTGCTTAGATAGAGAAACAATTGAAACTCATTTCTTCTACTTCCTTTCTCAGATTTCAAACACTCAGCAAGAAATCATTCATACATAGCATGTAAAGCAAATGCATAACAGGAAGTAAATACTCATGAGCATAGCATTCAGCATACATACACAGAGAACAAAACACAAAACCATGGATTTGAATTAAACTCTTCTATTAATTCAAGCTCTATACATGGGTGTTCTTCCACAGCTCTCTACTTGTCTTCTCAATGCTCTAGATTATGTTACAATGCACAATGAGGGTGTCTATATTTTGTTTCCCTCTTTCTTTCTAAAACTATATAATCTAATATTAAATTCTATCTACCTATTTCATCTCAACATAAATGCCTCTATCTACTTCAGACGAGAGCGGGGCGCTCAAGGTCTGATTACATTATACCAAGGTGCCTTCATTAAATGATCTCATTTATATTTGGCGCATCAACTTCAAGGGAAAATCAAAAATTGGGTTGGGTTTGTCCAGCTGTCCTTTGTTTTCCGCGCTGGCTTGCTTGCTGTGAGAGATGCTCCCGCATCACACTATGACTAGTGACAAAGGAATGGCCCAGTTAGGTGAATGGTCTAGGCTCAAAAATTAGGGACAACTATTCTTCTATGCTTGAGAAGAATATTCCAGATAGCCCATGGATAATGTTTCACATTATGAGGACAAATTCTCTTCCATATATCATAGAAATGAGTGGAATAATAGCCCATATGACTCAGCTTATATCATGATATTGTTTTTTTTATGTCGGTTGATATCAAATGATATGATTTCTATGGATATTGTATGTCTTTGGACAATAGATGTATGCTACTTTGGTGGATGTGTTCCACTGGTTGTGACTATGTGTCACTAATTAAGTAGTCATGTGCTACTTAGTGTGATTGTGTACCATTGGATAATAGTTGTATACTACTATGGATAGACACAGTTGTGTTCTATTAAATGACATTGTTCTGATTTCCATGTAGACTATTAGTAGTGTTGCTAATGGACATACATTCTCTAGATGGAAAATGGTCCAGGACATTTATTCTTCTAAGACGTACGTCTGGATTAGAAGAATAGTCCTTGTAGCCCATGGTGTGGCTTCTAACATCTGTTGGAATAGTTATTCTTCTAGGACATATGTCCAGATTAGAAGAATTGATCTTGTATCACTCTGTGGAGTGAGTGACTTATTCAACATTATGCCTAATTAATCAAACAGAGTATGGCTTCAATATATGATGCAGTTGATGCTATCAGATGATACTGATAGTGATTATGGTGCTCGTGATCTAATCATGAGATATCATGTATGGCTATGATGATTCTACCAGTTGAATGGTATGTTTGTGCTCAATACCATTTCCTTCAATACCTCCCTAGTTAGGAGGGAGTGTTGATATTATGGTAGTTGCAGGAGGTATTAACCTCCACGTGTAACCCTGACAAGAATAGAATATTTCAGGAAGCAAGAAAAAACCCTAAAGCATTGGACATAACCCTAGAAGACAAGTCAACTAAAGGGAATATTTAATATTGAGTTTTTATCGTCTAGAATGCGAAGTAGGCCCAGAGAACTAAGGAGGAGTGGTATAAATACAGGATGCCAGAGCTCATTTGGACACACACAGCTCACAAATGAAAAATTTCAATTGTGTGCAAGTATGGAGAGTAGCTTCAGCTGTAGCTACTACAACTTGTATTTTCGGTTTCAGTCTTGGACTCTCTCTTGTTTATGGTCTGGACTTTATGCTTGGTATGATAACTCTAGAGAGTGATACGCTACCTTGATTGGATATTAGGCCTAGGGTTTGCTTCCATAATTATTCTCTGTCAAGGTTAAGGTGCTTGGGGGTGGCTTCGGCCTATGGTTGGGTGACAATATTTCTATATTGTCTATGATTAAACGAGCACACCTATTATTTATAACGCTTCTAGTTGGCTACCAAAAATCAAGCCTTTCAATCCCTCTAACTCAAGAGAGTTTGTTTTGTATGATCTATTTCAAGGATCCCTAGGTGTTACCCTCTCCATGCGATTCGATAGAAGGTCTTATGCATACTAGGATGTCCATGTAATTTTTTGCAGCTAAGATAGATTATTGAGAAATCCAACAAGATATTGCAGATTCTGATCCCACTTCTTCATGGACGAAAGAAGTGGATTAGCTCATACAACCCATCTAGGCCCTGAATTCTTCTAAGTCACTTGATTTCCTTGACATTGTTTTTCCTGTTGACAAAGCTATTCTTGAGGCAATGATAGGGCCAAGACGACCATGGGAGGACTTGCATCATCGATCTTATTTGGTCCCAGAAATAAATCAAGTGGAAAAAGAAGAATTTTGACCAACTTTGAATGGATGTGTTGAACGCTTTGTTAACCCATTAGCAAAGCATGGTGTCTATGTTGAGGGTAACATGGCCAATATATCGAAAATGATTCCAATCTAAATTTCCAAGACCCATGGCATCATGTGTTTTCCCTTGACCAAGTTTTGGGAGATCCTTGATCAAGTTGACCTATTTTGGGACTTCAAAAGCCTATCGAAGGTAGAGCACAAGATGAAGCAGATATCACGGGATCTCAACGCCTTTTTGGGTCCTTTTTGGGATTTGGGAATATGTAACGGGTATGGGAATGTTGGCCCATGGGTTTACTCATGCTTAGGCCTATTTTGTAATATATAAATAGATGTCTAGGTGATGTAAAGAGAAGGAGAAGAAGAGGCATCTATGTGATGTTGTGATAAGTGCAAGTGTGGTTTGTAAACGCTTTGTGCATACTGTGAGAGACTTGCAGAGCTAAGTGCAAGTGGTTGTAACAGACTGTGAAGGGAGTTGTGTTGTAACGCAAGGAAGAAGGATCTAGCGAGCTGCATAGATCTTCTGTCCTATGCGGAGTAGGGTTTTGAGGCTCTGTGCATGTAACCTATTGAATAATATAATAAACAAGAAGAGTTGGTGGATGTAGCCCCAAGGTGGGGATGATCCACGTACATGTTGTGTTGCTCTACTTTATGAGATGTGTTGGTATACTTATGTGTTATCTGCTAAGTGCTTGATATAGATAGATAGATAAATATGTTTATGCTTTGTGCTTATGATGAATCTGGATGCTAGATCTGACATAGGTGAATGTGCTTAGTCCTTGAATCTACTAGATCTGATCAATTTATTTATGCTAAGTGCTTAAATACATTAGATCAAGGTGAATGTTGTTATGCTCTGTTTTCTTCACGGAGTAGATATTGGTTAAATAATGATGAACTAACAGTGATAAGTGCTCTATCCAGTATTATAATCATAGATTTGTGTCCCAACTAAGGTTGCAGACACCTAATTTCTGCGACAACCCCCGCCTCTACCTCGGGTGAGACTTCATCTGCTTTGCAGGTGTTTTCGAAAGGGCTGGTAGTTAGGGTTTATTTGGTGCATTATTGTAGCATTGAACCCTGGGTCTTCTCTTGTGCCAACAAATGGTTCTGTTGCCGGGACCTAAAACTGTGATTGTTGGGAACTGAGCAAGAAGAAGCTTTGTGCAAAGATCTGATCTAAAATTGTGAAAGCTCTTTGTGTATATCTGTTTCTCTAGTGCGTAGTACTCTACTTAGTTTTACAAGATCTGTGCTAAGGAAAATAAGTCCGATATGAAGAAAAGAGGTAAGATCTGAAATATTTGTTCTCTGAGAAAGGTAAAAGTGAGAATTTTTTATTAAAAGAGGTAAGATCTGAAAGCTGTGTTCTCTGATAAAGGTAAGAATATTGAAAACTTCTATATCTGAAAGCTTTGTGCTTTGTAGAAGTAAGATAAGTGAAAATTGTTGTTTCAACAGTATGGATCTAGGTATGTTTGATAGATTTTGTTCTAGCTTAAAAACTAGGGTATTAATAGATGAAAGAAGATTTGATATGAGTAGATATGATAAGAATAGTGAAAAATATGTTATACCTATGCATAGAAATAATGTTTGGACTAATAAGTGTATGTGAGATCCTAAAAAGAAATATTTGCAGGTTAGCTACCATGATCCTAGCGCACAGTACAAGAAAGGCTGGGGATCATTTAAAAGAAAGAGAGGATTAACCCTCTGTTACAGTTGCAGAAAACCAGGACATCTCGCTAAGGAATTCCCTGAGAGAAGACCTAGTTGTCTATGTTGTAAAGCTATGAACCATGAAGTATTGGATTGCCCTATAATGATTTCTAATGTTGAAAGAATGAATATGAAACAAGAAAAACCTAAGGTATATCTAGAAACTAATATTATGATAGAATCCTAGAAAGAATCTGAGAAAGTATTGTTACAGATGAGAGAAACCCTGAATGACCATCGACATGTCAAATTACCCAATATATTCAAAGAAAAAGAATGCCTTGAAGAAAGAATAGGAGACTTCGACATTGACTGTGTTTTAGATGAGGAAACACAGGTGAATATCATGACAGAGAGAACTTGGGAAGCTATAGGGAGGCCTGTTATGATTCCGTCACTGGGAGGAATGGGATTATTAAGAGGAAAACTGATAACCCTATGTGGGAAGATCGCTCAGATACCTATGAATGTCAATGGAACTTCGACAGAAGATCATTTTGAGATCATTAAATTTATTTAGGACAATGCTCCATTTACCATGTTACTAGCAAGACCATGGATTGAAAGAGATCAAGCCAGAAGGAATGAAGAAGAAGAAGTCTTATAACAAAAGAAGCAAAAGTTAAAAGATTTTATAACTAGAAGGATCACGGACTTGATTGAAGAATAGGAGAACATATCACAACTATTTAACAACAATGACATAGATGTCAAAGTTGCAAGAAAACTAGAGGACCCACAAAAGATTGAAATACCTATTCTAGATAAAGAAGAAGTATTACCCTTGAATCCTAGGAAAGAATCTCAACAACGCAAAGTAACTATGGCAAAAGAAGATAAGAATCAGAATGGAAAAAGGCATATCGAGATGAAGCTCACTGGAAGTAAGGCTAGAAAACTAAGTAAGAAGAGAGATAAGATTCCAGAGGGAACCTCGCAGGAGGAAAATTTTCAAAATTGGAGCTTCGTCGAGATATCATAACAACAACACATGGCACGTCGCCATGGTGAAGAAATATAGCCATTGGGGACATTATAGTCATTAGACCAACACTCTCAATGGGTAGAAAGGCATTTATGGTCAGACAGCTCGCCATCTGACCATTGGGACCATGCCATAACGGACAGAACAAAGTTAATGAAGGATTATAACCCATTGCAAGAGATCTCTTATTGAGTTACCTATTTATCCCATCGCGTTATGCACCAAGAACACTTTTGCCAACCTAGAGTTTGAGCCCGCAGACTAAGTTGATTTTGCACAGTGATCATTGTACTCTTTCTCTCTATCCCATTACTGTGTCTAAGTTACCCTTCAAACCCGAGATTGTTAACCCCGAGTGTGTATGTCGGACGAGTTGAGCACTGCAGAGAAAGTTGTTGAAGAAGTTATGATCGAAATCATGACTGAAAGAGTCATGTCGATGTCTACAGGTGTACAAGCATCATCAAGAGGACTGCCAGCCTCTCCGTCCACTGCTCACGGAGCCGGACCATCCCGACCATCCGATGAAAAGCGAACCAAGAAGAGGGATGATATAGCGAATGCCAAATTGATCCCGACCATATTACCCGCCTACATACCACCTCTGAGCGGCGCAGTAAATCAAGACAGCGTACGCAATGATTTCGAATACACCTTGGTTACGGTGTACCTCACGAAGGGGGTATGCACAGTTTGAGCAGACCAAGATAAGATTGCAACGTTGAAATTTAGCGACTTCAAACTCGAAGATCACAAAGTATATAACAAGCCTGCCTCACATAAGTACCTGACCAGAACTAAGGGGAAGAATTCGAAGATAATCCCCCAGTCATGGACTATGAACCTCGCGCAGTCCACCTTGCTAAATGTCATGAAGATTCCCCACTTTGGTAGACACTAGGAGGTCAATGCCTGTGTCAAGTTGTTGCTTTCTTGTTAACATGGCGGATATTTTTGGCTAAACTGTTGTATCAAAGTTGATCCGACATTGATCAATCGGATCATAGTGTTAAGTATGCAAGGACCTAATCTACAGGAGTTTTACCCCAGAAAATCCATGGATAGCTCTCTAGCACAGAAGATCAAGGACACTTATGGCAATGTCGAGAAGGGAACACGAGGCTACAAGGTAGCTTCTATCCATAATGGTGTGATGCACCTCGCCTATCAATTGATTGCAGGGAATTTAGTACGAAAGAACCGACCTACCCAAGTCATCGGTTTTGTAGTCGATCTCACAGGGAAGTGCACAAAAGGCCTTCAGATGAACTGGGCGAAGTACCTGGTGAACCAGTTGGAACTCGACTGCAGAGAAGCACATGATCAAGGATATGAATTTCATTTTAGATAGCTCTTGATCCTTATAGCTTTTATTGCCTAGGAGATGTCAAAAGGTGTGACCTTCCCGGACATTGAGCCATTTGAACTGTTGGTCACAAAGTTCACTATCCTTTGGTATTCAAGCGATATGAATAAACAATGGTAGTCAAATGTTTTTTTTCATACCTACTACAATCAATTGAAGGTATCCACATAATCCGAGCCTTGCATGACTTCGAACACTCTACATCGGTTTAGGCCTTTGATGAAGTTCAACACAAATCGACATCTTATTTACATCACAGCACGCGCCGACGAACACAAGAAACAACTTCAATACTACTATAAGATGAAGGAGGAGGACTTAGAGGAGATCACTAAGGACTATTCGTAATACCTCCTTATTCCAGCAGACTCTGCAGAGATATATGACATCGAAAACCCAGAAAATGCATAGGATACACCTGAACCTAGTAGGACAAAGAAGACCGAAGAGGTCCAAGGATTATACAGTGCATCCATGAAAACTGCTTCCATATCACCAGAGCAAGGAGGTGATGGAAAAGAGTTAGATGAAAAAGAAGTCGAACAGAAGCAAGGAGACGAGGTTGATCCCCTGAAGAAGAGGAAAGGTTTTCCTTTGAAACCTTCTTCCCAGAAGAAATCGAAGGCCACCATGACCAAGATGCAAACTTTCCTCACATATAATGAATTCGACTTCCTCATAGTATCCCTGCAAGATACTTCGCTAGAAATAGTAGAGAAAAAAGAAGCAAAGCAAGAGGATATGTATGATTGAATTGAGACTGAACTATGAGGGGTACAACAGGCCCTACAGTCTAGCCGCACAGTCTCCACTGCACCAGGAGAACCAAAATTGGGAGATGAGCCAACCCAACTCCACCGCCTAGCCGATACACTTGAACCTCACCTTCGACAAGCACAGGAAGAAATAGATCAATCCACCCAGGCTTTGACACAAGTACAAAGAGTACTTGTAGAGAAACGTAGTGCTGTCGAACAAGAATTTTTTTCTCTCCAGGCGAATTTTGATGAAGAAAAAGAACAGCTACAGCAAGAAAAGGAACAGTTGCTCGCAGAGAAACTTGAAGTAAAATAGGCAGTCAATAGAGAACTTTGCTCTATGACAGTCTTAGAAATCAAGGCAGAAGACCAAGTTACACAGCAGGTGAACCATCTCACAGAAGCCATCCAACAAATACAACAACGCATAGTAGATTTAGAGCTACGCACTGTAACTGAGACCCCACAAGATGTAAGAGACCATAGAGAAGAAACCACCTGGAGTGCAGTTGAAAGACTAAATACTCTTACCCTAGAATGTAAGAAACTCACTAATCACAGTGCTCAGACCTATGAACAACTCATGGAGAACCCAGAATTGAAGGCACTGGAATCACGACTCTAATAGGTGAAGTATCAATCCAAAAAGATACAGGTGCAGCTGAAGCCCCTGTTAGTTGTGGAAAGAATGAATCGCTCCCAAGAGAAATGCACTGCACAGCAACAGATCCACACTATCCAAAGAAGAGTTATGGAGGTAACTCAGAAACTCCAACCTGTACAAGAAAAGGCTTACCAATTGTTTACAGAGGTAGAAGGCCAAGGAGCAGAGCTAGAGTAGGTAGTCACTACAGTTGAATAGCATCTAAAGGGACCTATCAATGATGTAGTCATCCAAGAGTTCGTTGAACATGAGGCCATAGAATAGAAACAAGTTGAAGCAGCTTGAGCCAATCTCAAGGTGTTCGAAGTAGAACTAGTCAAACCAGAGTGACTCGGGATGAGTCACAGGTGAGTGTTGGGGGCCTGTTGGCCCTTGACCAAGTTTTGGGAGATCCTTGGTCAAGTTGACCTATTTTGGGACTTCAACAGCCTGTCAAAGGCAGAGCGCAAGACGAATCAGAGATCATGGGATCTCGACCCCTTTTTGGGTCCTTTTTGGGATTTGGGAATATGTAATGGGTATGGGAATGTTGGCCCATGGGTTTACCCATGCTTAGGCCTATTTTGTAATATATAAATAGATGTCTAGGTGATGTAAAGAGAAGGAGAAGAAGAGGCATCTATGTGATGTTGTGATAAGTGCAAGTGTGGTTTGTAAATTCTTTGTGCATACTGTGAGAGACTTGCAGAGCTAAGTGCAAGTGGTTTTAAAAGACTATGAAGGGCTTTGTGTTGTAATGCAAGGAAGAAGGATCTAGTGAGTTGCGCGGATCTTTTGTCCTGAGGCTCTGTGCATGTAACCTATTGAAGAAGCTAATAAAGATGAAGAGTTGGTGGACATAGCCCCAGGGTGGGGGTGAACCACGTATATGATGTGTTGCTTTGTTTTGTGCAATGTGTTGGTATACTTATGTGTTATCTGCTAAGTGTTTGATATAGATAGATAGATAAATTTGTTTATGCTTTATGCTTATGATGAATCTGGATGTTAGTTCTGACATAGGTGAATGTGATTAGTGCTTGAATCTGCTAGATCTTATCCCTTTATTTATGCTAAGTGCTTAAATACATTAGATTAGGGTGAATGTTATGATGCTTTGTTTTCTCTGTGGAGTAGATATTGGTTAAATAATGATGAACTAACGGTGCTAAGTGCTCTATCAAGTATTATAATCATAGATATGTGTCCCAGCTAAGGTTGCAGACACCTAAGTCTAGCAACCACCCCTACCTCTACCTCGGGTGAGACTTCATATGCTTTGCAGGTCTTACCGAAAGGGCCGGTAGTTAGGGTTTTGTTGGTGCGATGTTGTAGCATTGAACCCTGGGACTACCCATGTTGCAACATCATGGAAAATGTGTTTACTGGTGAAAATGTTTCTCCTAAAGAGATATGTACGTATACCGCTTTGTTTAAAGAGTTTTGTGACATTTTTTTCTAGTCTTACAAGAAAATTCTAGGCATAGACCCTCGTATTGTTCAACAAAAAATTATAAAATAAGAAAATGATAAGCCTATTCGACAAAAGTTGTGACCTATGAATCCAAGAAAGGAGACAACAATTAAGGAAAAGGTAGAGAAGCTACTTAAGACTAGTTTCATCTATTTGGTTCCCCTTACCGAATGGGTGTCAAATCCCTTTCTTCTAGATAAGAAGAAAGGAACTATTCACATGTGTGTGGATTTCCATGATATGAATAACCATGTCCTAAAGAAAAATTCCCTGCACCATTTATAGACCATAATCTAGACACATTTATCGGAAGCAAAAAAAAATTGTTTATGGATGTATTTTCTGGTTACAATCAAATTGAGATCCAACCTGAGAATCAATATAAATTGTGTTTATATGTCCTTGGGTTACTTTCTCATACAAGAAGATGTTGTTTGTACTTAAAAAGTATAGGGATATGTTATAATGGGCTATTGTGTTCTCTTTTCATGATTTGAACCATATTATTGAGGCTTATATGGATGATCTCACTGCTCACTCTTGCAAGAGATAGATCATCCAACTCATCTTTGACTTATTTTTTTACAGATGTCGCTACTATCACATTCATTTAAATTCAAACAAGTGCATATTTTTTGTCATTTAGAGGCATATGTTAGTATTCATTGTTTCCAACAAGGGGATCATGGTTGATCCATTGAAGGTTGAGAGAATAATTCAGCTTCCTCCCCCGCGGAATATACGTCAACTTCAGAGTCTACAAGGAAAATATAATTTCCTTTTCCACTTTATAGCTAGTTATGCTGAAATAACCAAGGGATTTATGTTCTTATTAAAAAAGGAGATCCCTTTTGTTTGGGACGAGTTCACACAACGACCCTTTGATGCACTCAATAACACACTTGTTTCTACTCGTTTGCTTAGTTCCTTAGACTATTGCAGGGATTTCTTGTTGTACATTGTTGTAGAGGAATCCATTGTTGGCATGGTGTTGGTTCAAGAAGATCATGACCTCCAAGATAATATCATATATTACCTCAATCATATTTTGATTGGTCCGTAACTAAATTATTCACATGTTGAGAAACTGGCTTTGGAAGTAGTGCACGTTGTCCAGAGACTTTGGAACTATATTATTTTACGTAAGAGTAATATGATTTTCGATGTTAATCCATTTGAATACATCCTCACACAACATATAATTGGGGGAAATTATAACAAATGGATCGTCATATTACATGAATTCAAGTTGGACTTCGTCCAAGAAATCATTGATCTTCATAGAGCTTATGTCGGAGTTTCCTTGGGAGGATGAGGTAACCATTATTATGGACTCATTTTCAGATGATAATATTTTCCTTATCGCTTCCATGATTCCTTGGTATGGGGATATCCTTGTATATCTCAATGCTTTGAAGTTTTGTTCGCATTATTCGCGAGATGAACAATGTCATATTTTCCATCAAGTGAAGAACTACCTCATCATCGATGGCACTTTGTATTGTCGTGGGGTCAATTCAATTCTCTATCATTGTTTGACTCATGAAGAAGTGAAATATGTGCTTAATGATTACCAGAGTGGAGCATGTGGTGGTCATCTATCTAGGTTGGAAACATCCCAAAAAATCATGCACATTGGATACTTTTGGCCGATGATCTTTAAAGATTGGGTTGAGGTGGTCAAACAGTGTCACCCTTGTCATATAGTCTCTTGAAAGATGCGGGCACATCCTGCTCCATTTTTTTTCTATCATCATCGTTGGTCCCTTCACCAAGTTGGATATTTATTTCATGACATGCCACCCACCTTTGACTAGGAGGAATCAATATATTATCATGTATGTTGACTAATTTATGAAGTGGGCAGAGGCCATGCCTATGTTCATGAATGATGGTGAGATTGAAAAATTATGTATATTCAATCAGATAATCTCCAGGTTTAGAGTTTCAAGAGAGATTGTTACTGAACATGGTAGTCACTTTCAAAACTGAATGATGTTGGATTTATCATCCAAATTGGTTTTTAATCAAGAGCATTCATGTTAAGAACCAAATGTCAATATAGCATAGAAAAACCTCAGAACAAGTACTCAACGCCTTGAAAAAGAGATAATTTCAGATAATAAGCCTCTTCGAGGGGGAAACCTCCTTTTACCCCACTTAAATGTTCAAGTACAAGATGATACAAAATGAAAATGTCTCCTTGGTATATATAGGAGACTAGAAGGTATAATTACAACTAATGGCCTAAAGTCAACATAAATAAAATAACATTACTAATCTAGTATGCCCCAATTAAGGGGTAATGAGACAATATTAGGGCTTAACATGCCCCTCCCCTTGAGACAAGTGTTGTCCACAATGCTTGAGTAACTTTGGATGCTTTTGTATAAAAGACTCATCTTCCCAAGTGGAATCTTCAGCCAGTAGTTTCCTCCATTTAATGAGATACTCTGAAATGGATCTATTCCTTAGCTAGCGAATTCTTGTGTCAGTGAAGACTTCAGGCTCCAATATGATTTTTCATTCCTCGTCAAGTTCTGGAAATATAGTTTGAACTGAGATCTTGTTCCCTATAACCGTCTTTAGGCATGAAACATGAAAAGCTGGGTGTACTCATGAAGATGCAGGAAACTCCAATTTGTATGCCATAGTACCAATATTTTGAAACACCTTATAAAGGCCATAGTACTTTGGTGATAATGTATTATCCTTCTTGGCTTGCTTTAGGTACATCTATTTATATGGTTGTAGTCTTAAAAACACCCAATCCCCTACTTCAAAACTTCTTTCACTACGATGTTGATCTGCTTGTTGTTTCATGCGATTTTGTGCCATGGTCAGGTTGTCCTTTAAGATTTGGAGAACTTCTTGTTGATTATCGATGTGATCTTCCACTACTTGAACCTTAGATTTTTATTTTAGAGAAGAAGTGATGGAAGGAGGTTTGTATCAATAAAGTGCCATAAATGGTGTCATTTTTGTTACAGTATGAAAGGAAGTGTTATACCACCATTCTGCCAAGGGTAACCATTTGAACCATTGTGTTTGTTTATCAAAGACAAAGAAACGAAGGTAGCCTTCCAGACATTTGTTCA
>ML789441.1:196566-241914 GCA_009831015.1 Picea engelmannii
ATCATTAAATGAATTTAATAAGTTTACTAATTATCTAAGTTCTGTAAAAGTGAACTTTGATGATGAGGTTAGGGCTCTTCTAATATTGTGCTCATTTCCAGAAATATGGAGTGGCTTGGTCATGGTTGTAAGTAATTTTTTCTATGGTTCAAACACTCTAAAATTTGATGATGTTGTTAGTGTTATCCTTAGCGAGGAAATGTGATGGAAAAACACAGGTGAAACATCAGGTAATGCGTTGACTATGGAGAACAGAGGAAGACAAAAGGATAGAGGAAAGGGATCAAGGAATTGTGGTAATTCTATGAAGGGAAGATCCAAATATAGACCGAGAAAGATAGAGTGTTGGAATTGTGAGAATAAATGACATCTAAAGAAATACTGCAGAGCTCCAAAGAAACAACAAGATGGACAACAGGAGAAAAATTAGGAAGAAAATGTAACTGGTGATGTGTTACACGATGCTCTGATTCTTTATGTGGATAATATTTCTGAGTCTTGGGTAGTAGATTCAAGGGCTTCATTTCATGTCACACCCCATAGGAAACATTTCCTCGATTATTTTCAAGGTGATTTTGGACAGGTTAATCTGGGTGATGATGCACCATGTAAAATTGTTGGAATGGGTAAGGTACAAATAAAGAAAAAAAATGGAAACCAATGGTTGTTGAAAGAGGTAAGACATGTAGCATATATAAGGAAATGACTAATTTCAAAAGGGAAGTTGGAAAGTGAAGGTTGTATATCTATATTTATAGATAATGTGTGGGAGGTCACCAAAGGATCACTGGTGATATCAAAAGGAGAGAAGGTAGGTACATTGTATTTATGTACTAGTAATACTGACTCTTCTATCGCTTTAGCTTATACAAGAGTGGATACAACACTGTGGAATCATACACTTGGACACATGGGTGAGAATGGCATGCAGATACTTTACAAAATAAATTTGTTGATAGATCTTAAACAACTTGATTTGGATTTTTTTGAGCATAGTGTTTATGGAAAACAAAAGAGAGTTAGATTTCTTAGATTCAGAAAAGAAAAGAAGAGTGAAAGGTTAGATCTTTTTCATATAGATGTATGGACACCATCTCATGTATCATCTCTTGGTGTCTCTCATTATTATGGTACTTTTATTGATTATGCAACTAGAAAAACTTGGGTTTATTGCATCTGACAAAAATCTTATGTTTTTTATTCTTTTAAGAAATGGAAAGCTTTGGTTGAGAATGAGACAGGAAAAAGGTTGAAGTATCTCAAATTAGACAATGGAGGTGAATATTGCAGCAAGGAGTTTAATTATTTTTGTTCATACCATGGGATTCGTAGAGATAAAACAGTTCTAGGAACACCACAAGAAAATCGTGCGTCAAAAAGGATGAATAGGACAATGATGGAGCATTCAAGGAGAATGAGACTAGATGTTGGGTTTCCCTTACAGTGATGGGCATATAGTGTAGATATTGTTGTTTACTTAATAAACATAGGAACTTCAAGCTCTTTGGATAGTGGAATTCCAGAGGAGGAATGGACAAGTAAAAAGGTAAACTATTCTTTTTTGAATACTTTCGGTTGTGAAGCATTTGTCCATATTGATAAAGAAAATATAACAAATCTTGAGGAAAAATCCAAGAAGTGTACCTTTATTGGATACGGTGTTAATGATTTTTGTTATCACTTATGGGATTATGAAAATCACTAAATAATTAAGAGTAGAGATGTCATATTCAATGAGAAGGTCATGTACAAAGATCAGTTGCAGGGAAAGAAACATAAAAAAATAAAAACCAGAATACACAGTGCTTGATGAGATCACTGAAAAAGAAATTTCAAAGGTACCATAAAATAAAATGCACAAAAATAGGAGCAACATGTATGTCAAACTCCTAAAATTGTTTTTAGAATATCTACCATGTTAAGTAGACCCCCTGAACGATACTCTCCTTCTTGTATTATTTAATGTTGATTGATTCTGGTGAACCAGAATGTTATGAAGAGGTAATGCAGGTACACACTAAAAAGAAGTGGGATCAAGGCATGAAAAAGGAAATGGATTCCTTGGTAAATAACTAGACTTGGGACTTAGTTCAGTTTCCCGCAGGAAAAAGAGCACTACATAATAAATGGGTTTACAAGTTTTGTAACCATACAATATGCATCTAGTATAACATCATAATCTCATCATTGGGATCAGAAGTCGTGGTGGGAATTTCTTCCAACTCACATAGTTTTGGGAATCTAGATCTCACTAGGCACCATTCAGCTCACACAGAGTCTGACCACTAGCCCTAAGCTATTCCTTATGGTTGGCACACTAGAAATATAGTCCCACATATACCATGAATCTAACCACGAGGGTTAGGTGATGTAGTTTACACAAACTACCCATATATCCCCAGGCTAGGAATCACCTCCAACCACACAGGTTGGCCCTCCATCTATCTAGGAAATATGTCGTCCCCGAAGGATACATGATTTACACTTAATGAAGCTAGGAACACACACCCTCCCTGAAGGATCCACATCCACTGACCCTATGCGAGGTCATGTTTACAAGTGCCATAGTTAGAGACCAAACATGATAACCTTTTGTTACTACACCATACTATGTTTCTACCACCTGGAGTCGCATCTATAACACATCACTCCCTCTAACTGGGAAAGTCCTTTTGGACCACACCAAACTTGTCTCTAAAGGACATGAACTTCACTCTCAACAAAGGCTTAGTCAACATGTATGCTACCTTCTTGTTGGTAGAGATGTACTGGAGTTTGACTGCTCCCTTCTATACCATCTCTTTGATATAATGGTACTTGATCTCGATATGATTAGACCTATCATGACACACTAGGTTCACTGATAACTTCACGCAGCTCCGGTTGTCACAAGGGATACAGGTCACCTCTAACTCGAGATCAACCAATCCTACAAGAGCTTCCAAAGTGACACTGCTTTGCCACAAGATGAACACACTGCTACATACTCTGCCTCTGTAGAAATGAGTGCCACACAACTCTGCTTCCTACTGAGCCACGAGATCACACCTGATCCCAAACTGAAGCAATATCTTGATGTACTCTTCCAGACTGTGACACTACCTTCCCAATCTAAATATATGTATCCTTGCAGTCTTATCTCACGATCTGAGATATGTCTGAGTCCATAATCGATCGTACCCTTCAAGTACCTCAACACATGTGTTATTGCGACCAGGTGAACATGTCTAGGCTCAACCATGCACTAACTTAATGTGTTCACTGAAAAACATATATCTAGCCTCATGTTCATCAAGTACATCAACAAACCAATCATTTGTTTATATATGGTGGCATCCAATGTCTCTGATGTTGTGTCACACAACAACTTCAGGTTCTCCACCATTGGTGTAGATATGGATTTACAATCCAACATCCTGAACCTCTTCAGGATCTCCACTACATATTTTCCATGGNTACCTAAGAAGTAATGCATCATTCCTAGGTCCTTCATCTCGAATTCTGCAACAAGTTTCCTCTTACTTTCATCGGTGAGCTTCTCGTTCCCTATCAGAAATAAATCATCCACGTATAGTAGAAATATCACAGGTTCACCATCCACAACCTTGAGATAAAGTTTGGAATATGTTGTACTCTTGGTGAAACCCAATCTCATCAGGAAACTGTTAATTCTTCCATGACAAGCTTTAGATGCTTTATTTAGCTCATACAAGTATTTCTTTAACCTGCACACATGTGTCTTCCTATTATGTGTCTCAAAACCTTGTGGCTTCTCCACATACACTTCTTCTTCTACTACACCATTTAGTAAATTTGTCTTCATGTCCATCTGATGTATCTTCCATTTCATCACTGCAACTATTGCAAGAATGGTCCTAACCGAGGTGTATCTCGCAATGGGAGAAAATGTCTCCTCATAATATATTCCTTCTTTCTGGGAGAAACCATGTGCCATGAACCTTTCCTTTTACTTATCTATACTTCCATCTGTAGTATGCTTTATCTTGTAGATCCCCTTGGAATTTAAAATTGTCTTCTCTTTTGGTCTCAGAACCACATCCCAGACATCATTCTTTATGATTGACTGGTATTCTTCAATCATGGCATCCTTCCATTCTTTCTTCTCTGCGACCTCTTCATAATAGGTAGGCTATGCATCAATGATGTCACTCAACAATGCCACATAGCTGGAATATGGTCACGGTTTCTTGCTTTCTATGAAAGCTCCATATAGGGCTCCATATTTATCTGCATCCTAAATAATTTCTTGAGCCCAAGATCTCCTTCTTTTCTTTGTATTCATCTCTGCAAGTCTTTGTGATTCTACCACATCATAATGTTCTTCTGGAACATGTCTTTGGACACATGTTATTCTGGAACATGTTATTTTGGTGCCATATCATTACCTGCATCTGTATCTGCAATTTTGAGAGCTTCGGGTTCTTCATCATGAACCTCACATGTATGATCTTGTCTTGATCTACTGAAGGTTTCATCTTCATCAAAGGTTGTGTCTCTGCTAGTCTAAATATGATGGTTACTAGGGATGTAAACTTTGTACTCCTTTAATGTCTCGCTATATCCGAAAAAGATATCCTTCTTTCCTGAAGGATCCAACCTGTATCTCTTGTCCTTGGGGACATGTACATATACTAGACAATCAATCATTCTTAGATGGATGACCTCTAGATTTTCACCTGTAAACATCTCTTCTTGTGTCTTATTCCCAAGTACATGGTGGGGAATTTTGTTCTGCACATATACAATGGTCCTAGTTGCTTCTTCCCACATATGCATAGGTAAGTATTGATCATGAAACATGGCTTTCACTGCTTCCATGATTGTTTTATTCTTCCTTTCTTCCATTCCATATTGCTGAGGATTGTAGGGAGTAGAGAGCTCCCTCTTAATCCCAACCTCCTTGTAGAATGTATTGAATTCTCCTCCATTTTCTGACCTTAGAATATTTATTTTATTTTCAGAGAGGTTTTCTACAATATCTTTGAATTCTTGAAATGGTAAATACATCACTTTTATTTTTCAAAAAATAAATCTAGGTCTTCCATGAATAATCATCAATGAATGAGACATAATATACATACCGTCTTAGTGAATTTGGTGACATTGGTCCACATACGTCTCAATAAAAAATGTTAAGGGCTCCCTTCACTTTGTTGTCACTTGTTGGCACAGGGGCAGACCCAGGGTTCAACTCTAACAGTGCACCAACAAAACCCTAACTACCAGCCCTTTCGGCAACAACTGCGAAGCAGGCAAAGTCTCACCTGAGGTAGAGGCAGGGAGTGTTATAGGACTCAGGTGTCTGTAACCAAGTTGGGACATAGATCTATGATTATAACACTTCGCAAAGTACTTTAATAACACATAGAGGATGATATGAATTAGTTCATTAGCTTTATTAACATCGTAGAACAAACCCTAAGATAGATCAGTGCAGTAACAATAAAGATTAATCACTTCAACTACTTAGCACATAGAACAGATTTATATCTAACATTCATTCATCATTAACACATGTGAAGCACTAAGCATATATAGATCTATCTAACATACATAATAAGAAAAGCAGATTCATAATATAAACAACACTGCAAAAAGAAACCAGAAGACACAAGATATATGTGGTTCACCCCGGTGTGGGGCTACGTCCACCAACGGATTCGTCTTATTTATTATTCTTCAATCTCTTACATTGATCCACTCCTATGCACTAATCCATAGAGCCAAGATTCATAGAGAACAAGAGATCTATGCACTGAACACCAGATCCTCCTTCCCAAAATTAGGTCAAGGTACAAAACCAACTCCTTTATCAAGCACAGATCCTTACATACATTTTATGTTGCATGAAGCACTCATAACTTCCTTCACTTAGATACTTAGTCTCTTACATCACTACACTACTTCTACCGTACAATCTTACTTATTTATACTTTTACAATAAGGCCTAATCATGGGTAAACCAATGGGCCGACATCCCATAACCCATTACAAAAACCCTAAGAACCCCTTGTTGGGTCCACAAAGCCCACAAAACAAGCGAGATCTGTGATCTCATCTCCGTTGGGCGCTCCTTCCTCAACCATTGCGTCGAATTCCAAAAAGTGGTCAAACCTGACCAAGATTTCCTCAAAACTTGGTCGAGGGCCAACATCACTATTTGGAAATGGGTTCTTCACGTTCTTTCCTTGTCTGCATCCTTTGTATATTCCTTCATGGTTCACTTGGATCTCTGGAAAAACTTTCACCATATTTCTTACGATCGGTAAGTCTTTGTAGTGTAGGTGAAAGAATATCCTATGCCATAATTGTTACGAGCAAAATCTCTCGATGGCTAGGGGAAAACCACAACAGATGGAAATGACTACAGAAATAAACTATATTCTCAAGTATACTATATAAACAAATATGCTAGAAATAGAAGATAAAAGGCCTACCTGGTCCAGACATTCGATGAAGTCCACCATTGAGCACTTGACCCAAAGAAATATACCTGCAACTAGTCCTCAACGACCAAGAAAAGAAAGCATATGGTGATAATATATGATGTTAGCACATTCAATAGCATAATCCATTAACATTCATAACAAATACGCCCATGGAATAATAATTCAAATATTTGCAAGATATCAATTGGACGGGAAAAGATAATTTCTATTAAGATATGATCAACATAAGTGAAAAAGTTAGATACTTCCGTGTCGACATGGTTTGGAACTGAGAAACTAAGTTCCTTCCAGTTAGGCCTCCACCACTTCAATCCTCCACCAAATGCAAGCTCATGTAAGAGAGACAATGGATTTCTCACTCAATAAGGGAAGAGCTTGGGTGTCGAACATTATGTTCGGACTTAAAGGATAAAGGGATGCAGACTCAATGTGAAGTGAATAATTCCTCCAGAGTAATTTTTCTCTCAAAGTTGAATTATTTCTCCTCTTTTCCATAGCTCGGAATCGGTCCATTTATAGCCTTCAAATGGAACTGAAGGGTTGATTCGGAAAGTTTCTAGTATATGGAAGGCCAAGGATCATTGATCTCTTGTCATGACATGGAAACCCGACACCATTTTTTTATTTCTGGGAACATTTCCCGATGTACACGGGTTGTAGTGGTGCAACTTGCGTATACGCATGCTATATAGTAGGCAAGGTGTGTATATGTGGAAAAAATGTATTTTTCTCTCTGGGATTTGCAAAAATGGATGAAAAGTTTGCATAGGGAAATGGAAAAAGGCCTTCTGTGCAAGATTGCATAGGGTGAGGAAAATCTTGCTATAACAGATGCCCCCTAATGTGTGAGGTCAAAGGAGTATCTGCAATGGCCGAAATACATTATAAAAACCTAGAAGTGGAGTGATGGGGAACCAGCTGGAAGAACCAATTGATCATTACAATCTGCATTGACTTTGCATACATGGTTGACAATTTGAATTACACTGCAGATCCATGTGAAAATATACCAAACAACTATCTATGGCCATGAATAGGAAAATACAAATGCAGTTACATGCCAAAGGATGTCATAGTCAATAACAAGGCCCAGTAGAACTAGTCTCAAAATCAATATGAAGATATATGTATACCATGGAGTACAATTTGATCTCCCATGATCACTGAATTCAGATAGGTATTTGTCCAATGAAAAGGAAGAAACAACTCAGTAAAGTTATGACCACATACTGATGTCTTCAAGTCTTCTACACAATCTGCCAAAGGTGCATATCCACATCATGTGAATAAAGGATTTGAGGTCGAACACAATGAGAAATCGTTTGATTACCGGTCATTGAGGTATACCATTAAAAAACATGAGACAACCTACCAATGATGAAAGTAGGTATCAAGGCACCGAGTATATTCTTACAAGTTTGAATAAAGGATTCGGGGTCGAACACTTGAAGAATCCATCGATCAGGAGAAATTGATGTATTCCCAACTTTCGATGGTGAGAGAACCTGCCACTAATGACTGCAAGCCTCAAGGTACTCATTGAACTCTAAGTCTTGTTTCCAGAATAGATGATCTGAATTTTATGGAAGGAGACCCGATGAAAGGAGATCATTAAGGCATCTCTCATAATTCAGCACGAGGTACAAAGCAGGAGCTTCATGATTTGGAGGAAATTGGATGAAGAACATGTTCATGATCCAACGACCCTATGTGTCTTTCACTTGTGCCAAGTGCAAGAGATACATGAAAAAGACCCTTTGAATAGAAGTCAATGAGGAAAACTACTGACAAAGGCGAGGAAACCACCAATAAGGCTAATGGAATTCAAGACACTGCATGAATCCCAATGTGTGAATAGATTTCTTGTCGTTGAACACAAGGGAAACCACCCAGTCAATGACCAATGATGAAATGTTGATTGTTGGGTTCAAGGTTACCTACCAATGATGAAAGTAGGACCAAGGTGCATGATAGGACTTACAAAATCATGTGATTCTGAGACAATCTAAGGGTATGGCCGACATGAAAAGTCAAGAGTTCTAAGGAATTGTCGACACGGGCTATTGGCACAGGGGAAGACCCAGGATTCAACGCTTTGACATCACACCAAAAAAACCCTAACTACCATCCCTTTAGGTAACACCTGCGCAGTAGATGAAGTCTCACTCGAGGTAGAGGCAAAGGGGTTGTAAGACTCAAGTGTCTACAACCTAGCAGGGACATAGATATGTGATTACAACACTTAACAAAGAACTTATCCAACAGCATGCAATAAGTTATCATTCTTATTCACATCGCATATTAACCCTTATTACAGATCAATGCAGTAGTAATCAAGATTAAGTGCATCTAATCATTTGGCACATAGCATCAAAGAAGATATAGCATTTATTCATATATAAAGCACTAAGCATCAATGGATCTATCTATCACACATCAAGAACAGTGCACTAAGAAAATAGATACATAAACATCATGAACAACATTGCACAAAGAACAACAACATAAGATATATGTGGTTTACCCCAGGGTGGGGCTACGTCCACCAACTTCTTCTTCTTCTTTATTAGTCTTCAAGCTTCTTACATCCCTCTACTTTTGTGCACAAAGCCATAGAGCCAACTCCACCAAGGGAACAGGAGATCTGCATGCACCTCACCAGATCCTCCTTCCCTGAATTAGGTCAGGGCACAAAGCCTTACATAGTTTGTGCACAAAGTCTCTTACAATACTCTGTGCACAAAGCCACTAGTCATGCACTAAGCCAATGACCTATCTAATCCAATTACCACCTTACTTACATCGCCTAGTTACTTATTGATACATTAAAAAAAGGCTTAAGCATGGGTAAACCCATGGGCCGACATCCCATACCCGTTGCATAAACCCTAAGAGCCCAAAAAGCCTACAAAATGGGTGAGATCCCGCGATCTCCGCTTCGCCTGGGTGCTCCATCTTCGACCATCCTATTGAAGTCCCAAAAATGGTCAAACATGACCAACATTTCCTTAAAAATTGGTCGAGGGCCAACACGCCCCCAACACTCACCTGTGACTCATCCCAAGTCACTCTGATCTGGGTAATACCGCTTTGAAGGCCTTGATCTTAGCTCAAGTTCCCTCGACTTACTGCTTCGCCAGAGCCTCCTGCTGGACGAACTCTTGAATTACTTGCTTGGTGACAAGCCCTTCCAGGTGTTATTCCACTGTTGTGACCACATTTTCCAACTGTGAGCCTTGTCCCTCGATCCCTTCAAAAAGTGTGTAGGTTTTGTCCAACACCAGATGGAGTCTCTATGTCACCTCCATAACTATGCTCTGGATGGCAGTGACCTGCTGCTCTTGTGACCTCTTCATCTTCTCAACTGCAGTAAGCAGCTTCATATATGCTTTCAAAGTCGATGCCTGTTTCTTCGCCTCCTGGAGTTCCTCCTCCAATGTCCTTAGCTCCTGGTCTTCTACAAGGTGCTCATAGGTATGCACACTTCGGTCACTTAGTTGATTACATTCTAAGGCCAACTCCCTGATTCTTTCTAATGTTCTCCTAGCAGTTTATTCCCTCTAATCTCGCACTTCTTGTGAAGTGCTTGACACTGCTTGAAGTTCTAACTCTACTACTCTTTCTTCGAGTTGTTGAATGGCTTCAGCGAGCTTCCCCACTTGCATCTTGGTGGACTATGGTTCCTCCTGTGCCAACCCCGACACAGAGCGAAGCGCTCTAGTTACTTCCTCTCTGACCACAGTCTTCTCTGCAAGCAGCTGGTCTTTTTCTTTCTGCATCTTCTCTTTGTCCCCTTCGAACTTCACCCCAAGGTCATCTTTCTCTTGCTATGCAACCCAAACTTTCTCTAAGGCCTCCTCCTTTTCTTCTTGGACTCGACGAAGTCGAGTCTCTGTTGCATCTACTAATCTATGTAATTAGGTGTGCTCATCCTCCAATTCTACACTCTATGAGAAAAATGGTGCAGTGGAAACTACGCAGCTCAACTAGATATCTTGTTGGATGTCTTTCAGTTCTTTCTCGATTCTGTCATACAGTGTTTCTTGCTTCTCTTCATGTCTCTGCACGATATCCTCTGAGGTGTCTTCTACAACTGTGATGATGAGTTGGATATCGTCCACTGTGAGCACATTCTATGATTGGGGCTTATTGGCTCAGGTCTTCTTCTGCACTGAGGGTTTCTACAGAGAAACCTTCCTTTTCTTTGACAGATTGGCCTCTGTAAGGGAATCCTTTGGTGGCATCACTTTGCCCTTTTATTGATTGTCTTCTTCCCCTTCCTCCTCTTGGTTTACTTTGTCACCTCCTCCTCCTGCAGGTGAGTTAGGTGCAATTTCCTTCGATGTGTTGTCCTTATCCTCACTGTCTATGTCTTGCAATTCCTCCTTTTTATTCTTTTTCTTTGCATTGCTCTATCCATCATACTCAGTCTGGGTGACTAAAGGACTTCTGATGATGTTGGGGTTGGAGAGTTCTGCACCCTCTACTGGTACAAGGAATTATGTTGGTCATTCCTTGGTTATCTCCTCCATGTATTCATCAGTCAATTTATAGTAAGAATGCACCTCCTCCTTACTTTCATCCCTGCGCACAGTGATGTAGATGAAGTGTCGGTCTGTGTGGAACTTCACTAGTGGAATGTATGTATGCAAGGTGTTTGGGGTCATTCGGGGGAATGATTCAATGGCACGCTTGAGATGTAGGTAATAAGCTTGGAACACCGCATTTGATTTCCATTGCTTTTCCATATCACTTGTATACCACAAGGTGGTAAACCTCATGGCCAATGGCTCCAATGACTCAACTTCCAGGAATGTCTCTCCCTCTGGCATCTCCCAAGCGACAAATGCGATGAGAATCAACAACCAACTGAAGTGAAATTCGTAGCCTTGGTCCTACACTTCACGAAAGTCCTTCTCTAATGCATTGACGAGGTATCTCGCCCAATTCATATGCATTCCTTTGCCACACTTCCCTACGAGGTCGACTACGAACCCCATGACTTGCATAGGATGGTTCTTTCTAACGAGATTTCCCACTATCAACTGACAAGCTAGGCACACTGTGCCATCTTGGATGGAAGCTACCTTGTATCCTCACTTCCCCTTATCCACATCTCCATACGCATCCTTGATGTGTTGTGCAAGGGAGCGATCTGACGTCTTCGCTGGGTAGAAATGGTGAGGGTATGGTCCCTGCATGCTCAATCCAGTGATCAGGTGGATCAGCATCGGATCAACAATGTTGCACCTATCCAACCAAAGATACCCTCCATGGTAGTACAAAAAGAGGATTTTAACGCACGCGATAACCTCTTGATGTCGGTCGAAGTGAGGGATCTTCATCATGTTTAACATCATCTATATCGCAATCTCCTTGATCCATGGCTAGGGGAATATATTGGGCTTCTTCCCAACCGTCTTCATCAGTTACCTATGTGGTGCAAGCATCACATAATAATTTCGGTCTCCAAGGTTGAAATCACTGATCTTGAGAGTTGGGATCAGTCCCAATTGTCTTCCGACTGCATGTATCCCCTTCGGGAGGTACGAATTGATCAACATGTACTCAAAATCATGCAGGAAGTTTTCACGACTAACCGCACCAGCCAAAGGTTGGGATGTAGTTGGGCAAGATCGACGGGATATGCTTCACGTTCGCCAAATCGTCACGGTTCTTGCTTGTTTTCTCAGTCGCGATTCGGCTAGACCGACGTGTAGTTAAGGGGGATGCTTGCAATACACTTGTCGACGATGCTTGTATGCCTACAAACATGACATTATCAGTCATGAGGTTGACAAGTATCTCCTCCATAGAGTTCTCTACTGTGTTACGCTCACCTGACATCCACACTTGTAATAAAACAACTTGGGTAGGAGGACGGACAATCAAGGTAATCAAATCAATGGTGAGGTCTAGACAGATAATCGTGGTATGTAATCACTTCATTGTTAGCTCGGATATCTCGGTTTTCAAAAAGTGGTCCCAGAGAAGTGTTCGATGGGTTAAATAAGCAACGTCGTAACAGATTCCTCCAATGGGCAAGAATGCCTTAATAAATACGATTACATCCCTTATGGCACGGTCTCAATGGTCCAATGTCGATATTTCCGGCAATAACTGTGTTTTTGGAGCGTCATTCTAATGGTCGGGATGCTCCCAATGGTCATATATCTTCGCCGAGGTGAATTGCCATTCTACGTTGTTCTGCTATTCCGACGAGGTTCAAGTTCTGCAAGCCTGTCTTTTGCGAAGTCTTCTCTGGAACTTCCTATTGTTTTTATAACTTTGCTTTCTTCTTATTGAGATTTCTTGCCTTCTTTTTTGTGGTATGAGTCTCTGGGTTCCTCTTTCCATTCTTATTCTTATCTTCTCTTAGCGTAGTAACTTCGCATTGCTGAGGGTCTTTCAAAGGGCTCGAGGGTAATACTTCTTCTCTTACTACTTTTGGGGTAGGTACTCTTCTCTCCTGCATGGACAGGTTTTTCAAGCCTTGTTGCATTCTTTCAACGTCAACAGCTAAGTCTCTATCCCTCAGTTTCTTTGACTTGTCCTCTTGTTCTTGTATTGGTCACTTTATTTTTCTGGCTATGAAGTCCCTTAATTATTGATTTTTCTGTTCCGTGGCTTCCTCCTCTACTTTTCTTTGGATTTGATCTTTCTCAATCCAGGTATTTCCTAACAAAAGTGCAAAAGGAGCGTTGTTCTCAAAAAACTTAATGACTTCAAATTCTTCTTCGGTCGATGTTCCATGGGAAATCATAGGTATATTAGTAACTCTTCCACATAGGTTTATCATCTTTCCTTTAAACAATTCTATCCTTCCCAATGAAGGAATCATAGCAGGCTTTCCCAAAATTTCCCAAGTACTTTCTGGCATAACATTCATGTGTGTTTCCTCATCTAATACACAGTCTATGTCAAAGTCTCCTATTCTTGTTTCTATACACTACTTCTCTTTTAAGATCTCTGGTAAACTGATGTCTATGTGGTCCTTCAGTGTTTTTTTCAGCTATAATAACATAGTCTCTGATTCTTTATGGTTCTTTAACATATCCTTAGTTTCTTGACCTTCTTCATAGTTTTCTTTTCTCATGTTCATCTTTTCAACTTTACCAATCATTCTAGGGAAATCCAAAACCTCATGATCAACAGATTTACAAAAAATAAAAATAGGACCTATACCAAGGCATTCCTTAGCAAGATGTCACGATCTTCTGCAGTTATAACACAATGTCAATCCTCTCTTTATTTTAAATGATCCCCAACCTTTCTTGTACTGCGCACTGGGATCATAGTGATGGACCTGCAATCTGCAAAAATTCTTTCTAGGGTATTGCATCCACTTGTTAGTCCAAACATTCTTTCTATGCATAGGAGTAACACATCTTTCACTATCTCTATCAAATTTATTCAGATCAAATCTTCTTTCTTCTAATTGTGCCCTAGTTTTCAAACTAGGACAAAATCTGTCAAACATACCTAAATTCATACTTTCAGAGAAAAAATTTCCACTTAACTTACCTTTACCAGATCACAAAGCTTTAAGATCTTACCTCTTTTCTTCAGATCAGACTTATTTTTCTTAGCACAGAGCTTCACAAGATGATTAGAATATTGCGCACTACAACAATAGATCTACACATAGAGATTTTCTCTTTTCTTTGGTTCCCTACAATCACAGTTTGGGTCCCGACAATGGAACCATTTGTTGGAACAGGGGCAGACCCAGGGTTCAACGCTTTGACAGTGCACCAAAAAAACCATAACTACCAGCCCTTTCATCAACACCTGTGCAGCAGATGAAGTCTCACCTAAGGTACAGGCAAGGGGGGTTGCAGGACTCAAGTGTCTACAACCTAGCTGGGACACAGATCTGTGATTACAACATTTAATAGAGAACTTAGCTAATAGTATTCATTAAGTTATGATTCGTATTAACATCACAGATTAACCCTTATTACAGATCAGTGCAGTAGTGCTCAATATTAAGCGCATCTAATCATTTACCACATAACATCAGAGAAGACCTAGCATTTATTCATATATAAAGAACTAAGAATCAATGGATCTAACTATCACACATCAAGAACAGTGCACTAAGCAAATAGATACATAAACATCATGAACAACATTGCACAAAGCACAACAACATAGGATATACATGGTTCACCCCAGTGTGGGGCTACGTCCACCAACTTATTCTTCTTCTTTATTAGTCTTCAAGCTTCTTACATCCCTCTGCTTCTACACACAAATCCATAGAGCCAACTCCACCAACGGACAAGAGATATGCATGCACCTCGCCAGATCCTCCTTCCCCGAATTAGGTCAGGGCATAAAGCCTTACATAGTCTATGCACAAAGTCTCTTACAATACTCTTTGCACAAATCCACTAGTCATGCACTAATCTAGTGACCTCTCTAAGCCAATTACCACCTTACTTACATCGCCTAGCTACTTATTTATACATTACAAAAATGCCTAAGCATGGATAAACCCATGGGCCAACATCCCATACCAGTTACATAAACCCTAAGAGCTCAAAAATCCCGCAAAATGGGCGATATCCCTCGATCTCCGCTTCGCTTGGGTGCTACATCTTCGACCAGCCTGTCAAAGTTCCAAAAATGGTCAAACACGACCAACATTTCCTCAAAAATTGGTCGATGGCCAACAAGGCCAACACAGGCTGATAGACATCCTTTGAACAAGAGCATGAAACATATAGAAGACTCCGACAGCGTAAAATTAATAATGAAACCATGAGATACAGGAGGCATCAATCAAGTTCTCCATAGGGACTGGAAGAGTAACCAGTCAGGGGAGAAAAATCTATGTAACGAGCTCAGCTTCCTAAGGTCATGCTAAGACAAAAATTATGATGACAAATGGACTCAATAACTTTTTTCTCTATTCAAAGGCGACACGAATGCTGCCAATATAAGATAATACTCCCCTCCCCCCTGTATTTTTTTTTTCATAGTCAAATGAATGTTATGATACAAAGGAGGAAATGAGTGTCGCAAGTAAGAAAAACTAGTTCCAGTAGTGGAACATACCTATTCTCAATGCAAGGAGATGCATGCAGGAGATCGAAAATTGGGGGAATGTTCCCTCCTGGGTATAGGGTGTCAAATTGTGAAGGATATAAATGATTTTATGCTTGGTTGAGGATGAAAAACTGCTAGGCAAATGGTTTATAACACAAAGCCAGAACTGACTATAGGCTCAATACTGCAAGCAAGGGCATGAGATGAAATCACAAATTAATGCCAAAAAATTTCCTTTTTCATAATCTTAGTCTACTTGGTGTGAAAAAGGGATAAAATTATACCAAATAGACATCCTTTCAAATCCAATTTACAAGTGTGAAAGAGACAAGTTCACTTGGAAATCTTTTCACTTTTTGAAAACGAGTCGGAAAAGAGATTAAATCAAAATCGGTTGGGAGTCCTCTAGGTATAGGTTAGCATATTTATCAGTGAGAAATGAGGCTCATCATAAATTCATATATTAGCTATAAGCGACTCCCTGTCCTATGGAAACAATCTATGCATGGGCACCAAATGGAGCAGAGGATCTAACTAGGGTATCCAATTTTGGTAAGTCTCTACCACTTGATAACGACATGTCTTGTAGAATATGGAAGGTTTTGTGTCGCAACAAATGGGTTCGTACCTAATGCATATGAGTGATAGTTATAGGACAATGAAAATGTGCATGATGGAATGGATACCTATCCTATATGCTGGGTAGCGACAATACCTGATCGTGGTTACGAATGGTCAACATAACACTAAAATCCGCAAGAATCCCCGGTGAAAACTAAAAAAACCAACTCAATCCACTATTGTATTAGTCCGTTAGGCGAAAAAATGATTCAAAACTATAGAAAGTGGGTAAAAACTTCTATAAATAGTAACAAAACCAAAATTTACTATGTCATTTTGAATTTTTACCCAAATAGTGAAAATTGGACCAAATTACCTTCGATCTTCAACTGGTGATTGTGGGAACGTCGAGTGATGGAATTAGAGACCGTCTAGACTAGATAATTCCTCTTCTTATCCTCTTCCTTTCTAGTGGATTACATTTTTAATTTAGGTTTCAAAATTTGAGATAATTAAGGCGCAAATTAGGTATTTTGGTGTACGCGGGATACCATTCATTGGGTCGCGTATACACAAGGTTATACATGGCTATGTAAAATACAGGCTATGTGTACTCATCCCTATATGTGACTGTGAATGATTCAACCCACGTACAAGTCCGTAAACAAGATTTTTTATGGTTGCTAACTCAAAAATTGATGCTTCTCTGGTAGGAAGATGCTAGAATGGAGGGAAAGGGAACATGAAGAGGTAGATGTTGTTGTGGAAAGAGATATGGGGGCCCAAATGGCCTTGAAAATATGAGGTTTGTATAAATTTTGGGTACTCAAAGGGATGAGGGCCCAGGTGAGGTTTCTTGAGTTTATTTTGGATTACTGGGATCCTTACAGTTAGAACTTCAACCTCGATGGGAAACCATTAAGGATTTGTTGGCACAAGGGAAAACCCAGGGTTCAGCTCTAACAGTGCACCAACAAACCCTAACTACTGTCCCTTTCGACAACACCTGCGAAGTAGATGTAGTCTCACCCAAAGTAGAAATAGGGGGTTGCAGGACACAGGTGTCTACAGCCAGAGGAAATACAAAGTGGATCTAAAACAATAGAAACACAACAACTAGATATCAATTACCAATTTAAACTCAATTTGCACAGTTATATCTCAAATCTAACACTATGATACAATAAAAGAATAACAGAAAGTAAAAGAACACAACATCAATCACACAAAACAACAAGATATACGTGGTTCACCGTCTCCCGAGGGCTACGTCCACAGAACTGCGTTTCTTGATATTATATGAAAACATACAGTTCTATGTGTGCTCTTAGCTTTCATACATCTCTCTCTTTCTTGCTGTCCCCTCCCTGTGCACCTAGCTGTAGGGTTGATCTTCACACCTAGTTGAAAATCTTACAATACAGAATGCACTCACACACAAGACTTCTCTCTCGCAAAACACACAATGAAAAACAACAACAACCAACAATGAAAAACCAACTCTGAATGAACCCATCCTAGGTCCTCTATACCTTTATTTGTACATTACAACAAAAAATGTCTAGGTGTCTAAACCCTAGATACCAAAACCCTAGGTGTCTAAAACCCTAGGTTATCTTTGACCCACATTTTCCAAGCTTCGTCAGCCTGTCTTTCCTTCTTTCCCGCAAGGTGCTCCAAAACATCCATTGGTGGATTTTTCCACTTGTTGAGTTGTCCACGATCCATCTTCCTTGTTGATCTGTCATCCTCGATCTTCTCGCTCAACGAATAGCTTTCCCTTGCTTCGCTCCTTCTTTTCTTCTTCTTTAACCACTTTGACCCAATCTTAGTCAATGTACCTTCCGCACAGTTCACACTTCATCTTTTGTTTTCCTTCTTCTTCGCTTTCTTTCTTAATCCTTATCTAGGCCCAACAAGCCCCCAACACTCACCTGTGACTTGTCCCAAGGAATTGTAGATTTGATTCTTTTGTTTTACTTCGACTTCAGACTGCGCAGCGCATCCTGTGCTTTCTGCTCTATCCTTCCCTATTGTGTGTAGACTTTCTTTTTTGTGTCTGGTACATAGTTTCAACTGTACCTGGTACCTAGACCCTTCTCTTTTTGCTTTTACTGAGAGCTACGGGGCAACTGGTTGTCATAGTACAATTTCAACCGGCTCCCATTCACCAAACCTTCCTTCCATTCTCCCTTCAAAATTTTCAACTGCACAACTCCTCCTTCCGTAATATAGGCAACCTCATATGGACCAAGCCAATGTGTCCTTAATTTTCCTGGATGCTTCATGAACTTGTTGTCATAAACTAATACCAAATCTCCTTGCTTAAAGGACTTCTTCTTGATGTGTTTGTCATGGTAAGCCTTCTCTCATTCCTTTTGTACCTATTGATGAAATACTGCAATAAACATGTCTTCCTCCAACTTGACCAACTGCACGAGCCTCTCTTGAAGAGCATCAGTGTCATCCATATCTGTAAAGGCTACAATTCATAGACTAGGAACCAAGTTTTCCATAAGTACAACTTCTTCTAGACCATAGACCAACTTAAAAGGAGTCTGCATTGTCAGCTTCTTGCAAGTGGTTCTATAGGCCCATAATACTACGAGTACTCTCAAATCCCAATCATCCATGTTTACACTGCAAATCTTCGTCGGCATTGTCTCCAAGATCTTATTGAAGGCTTCGACCATACCATTCGCATGTGGGTGGTATGGGGTGCTCTTTTGATGGTGAACTTCAAATTCCTGAGTCAAGTCTTCAATAGTCTTATTAATAAAATGTGTTCCTTGATCACTCATCAAGATCTTTGGACATCCAAACCTGGTTATGATATCATCAAATATGAATCATGCAACTGCAGTTGCACTACAGTCCTTAACTGCTCTTTCTTCTTCCCATCTTGTCAAATACTCTGTCACAGTGATGATGTATACAGCTTCTGTGCGCTGTAAGTTTTAAACCTGTGAATTAAAGAAATGCATATAGATTCTTAAGTAAATTAATCAATGGATCATTCACATAGTACACAGAGATTTATACCAGAAACCCTCAACCGGGGAAAACCTTTCTTATATTCATTATATCCAATTTCACCATTCACCATACAATATATACAATGTTTTTAGGTATTTCGTAGATACCAAAACCCTAATCCCTTATTCCGGGATTAATTTAGAAAACCGCTAAAAATAGAAAAAAACACCCAAAACAAAATTTGGGGCATTGTGCCAAACGTTGTGCGTAACCAGGGGGGGCATACCTTGGCCCCCCTAGGAAGCACCCGGTGCACACAACATAAATAATGCTACTAGAGGGATCGTCAGATGCAGTTTTCGAATCTGACATGCCCACACACACACATGCAAAGAATATAACACATACCCAACATTCTCCCACTTGTTGTTTTCTTTGCATCCAGGGGTCCACAGGATTATATAGTCAACAATCCAGGGAATTAATTCCCATTGTTACTCTACACCAGGAGAAATTTTCTATGCTCACAGACTTTGTCAATGAATCTACAGCATTCTTCAAAGTGTCAACCTTTTCCAGCAACACCTTCTTTTCCTCAACCATGTCTCTCACAAAGTGATACTGACCATCAATATGTTTTGTCTTCGAATGATAAGCTGGGTTCTTTTCCAGGAAGATTGCACTCTGAATGTCACAATCTAATCTCACTTCTTGTTGTACCAACCCAATACTGAACACAATCTTTGTAACCATACTGCTTCCTTTCTTGCATGAGTGGTTGCCATGTATTTAGCTATTGTAGTTGAGAGTGCCACTACATCCTATCTTTTGCTCATCCAACTGATTGCTACTCCAAATAGGTTAAACACATACCCACTTGTATATCTTTTGCGATCCATATCTCCAGCCCAGTCTACATCAACAAATCCATGTATGTCCACCACTCTGTCCAATCATGGTCTTCCTTGGTAGCACAATCCATAATTGGTAGTTCCACGCAAATACCTGAAGACCCTCTTTACCGTTGTCCAATGCTCCTTCCCTAGTTTTGACATATACCTGCTGAAAATTCCCACTACATGTGTAATGTCCGGTCTAGTACAGACCATTGCATACATCAAACTGCCAACTACACTGGCATACGAAACATGGGACATGTCCTCTTCTTCTTCCTAAGTCCTGGGACACTGATCTACAGATAACTTTACACCTATAGGAATAGGAACCTTGACCGGTTTACTTCCATGCATATTAAACCTCTGCAATATCGTCTCAACATATTTTCTCTGATTCAACCAGAGTTTCATATTTGCGTGATCTCTTTTAATTTCCATTCTAAGAATGAAGTTAGCCGCACCGATATCCTTCATGTCAAATTTGGAGGATAGTTGTGATTTCACCTCCTTGATAACATCCATGTTATTTCCTATCAACAACATGTCATCAACATGCAACACTACATAAATGAAGTGATTACCAACCTATTTGGAATATACACAGTGATCATCCCAGCTTCTCACAAATCCCAATCCAAGGATGTATGTGTCAAAGTTTTTGTACCACATCCTAGGTGATTTCTTCAGACCATATAGTGACTTCTTTATCTTATAGAACAACTCTTTCTTTCCCTTCACTACAAATCCTTCTGGTTGCTTCATGTAGATTTCTTCTTCCAGATCCCCATGTAGGAATGTTCTCTTCACATCCATCTGTTCCACTTCAAGATCAAAATCAGTAGAAATAGATTAAATAAATCTAATAGATGTTAACTTGGTAACAAGAGAAAAAATCTCACCAAATTCTATTCCCTCTACTTGGGAATAAAAATTTTCTACTAACTGAGCTTTGTATTTCTCCACTTTACCTTCAGCATTAAACTTTTTCTTAAACAACCATTTTCTCCCAAAAGATTTTCGTCCAGCTGGAAAATCAACTATATCCCATTCCTCATTCTTATCCAAGGCATCCATTTCTTCAACCATGGCCTTCTTCCATAGTTTATATCCTCTGAATTCACTGCTTCCCTGACAGTTCTGGGATCATCATCAGTAATATATAAAGCAAAATTGGAATGGAAATCAAGTGGACTATACCTTTCTGGTTTCCTTCTTTCTCTCACTGATCTCCTTAATACTGGGGTATGAGGTTCTTCTTCTTCTTCTGCTTCATCTTCTTCAGATGATTCAGATTTTGCATCATCCAACTCCAACTCTATTTTCTCAGGTTCTTCTGGCCTTGGTAGGAATTCCTGTTTGGAAACATCTTTTACCTCTCTGAAGAAAACATCTCGACTATAAACAGTCTTCTTGGTTTATGGGTTTCAAAGCTTATAACCTTTCACATCTTTATAACCAATAAAGATACACTTTTCATCCTTTTTATCTAGCTTACTCCTATTTTCCTTTGGAACATGTACATAAGCATCACAACCAAACAATCTAAGATGTTGAAGAGAGGGTTTCTTTCTAGTCCATACCTTGTGTGGAGTTTTATCATCCAATGTTGATGAAGGTGATTGATTGACCAGGTAACATGGTGTACCCACTGCCTCTGCCCAGAATTCCTATCCTAAATCTGCACCGCTGAGCATGCTCCTTTATTTTTCCATCAGTGTCATGTTCATCCTTTCTACAACTCCATTCTATTGAGGAGTGTATGGGGTAGTCTTCTACCCTGATATACCACACTTCTTACAAAATTATTCGAATTCATTTCCGCAAAATTATCCACCATTATCTGTTCTCAATACCTTTATTTTCTTCTCTGTTTGATTTTCTACCAGAGCCCTAAAATCTTTAAATTTATCAAATACCTCAGATTTATTTCTAAGAAAATAAATCCATGTGTTCCTTGAGAAATCATCTATGAATGAAACATAATACACAGACTTACCTAGTGATGGAATAGGCACAGGTCCAAACACATCACTGTGTATCAACTCTAAGATCCCCTTGGATCTTGTAGCACCAGATGGGAATCTTAATCGATTTTGTTTACCATATATGCAATGTTCACAGAAATCAAAATCCAGAGTGCAATTAGACATACCTTCAACCATACCTTTACCACGTAGTGTTCGAAGGCCCTTTTCTCCAATATGTCCTAGTCTTTGATGCCACGACCTGGTATTCTTTCCAGGGACAATATTGGTCTTGTATTCTTTATTTATCTACTTAGGGACAACAGAATTGTTACACCCATTAGTATAAGTGCTTCCCAACAACTTGTACATATTTCCACACCAAACTCCCCTCATCAACACCATTTCTCCTCGTACCATCTTACAAGTGTTCTTTCCAAATACAATATCCACTCCTGCATCATCCAACTTATTTACAGATGTTACAAGGGAAAAAATCTCTATGGCCAAGGGTAAACCACAACAGACAGGTATGACTACAGAAATCAACTCAATTCCAACATATGTTATATAAACTAATGTGCAATACAAGAAAGAGGCCTACCTCGATCCAACGTTTGATGATGTTCCACCATTGAGCACTTTGACCCAAAGCTTGATACCTGCGAGAAGTTCTCATCAAATAATAAAAGCAAGTATATAGTGATGATATAAAAGGGGTTAGCACATCATATAGCATAATCCATTAATAAACATTACAAACACGCCCATGGATAATAATCATATATTTGCAAGATACCAATAGGATGGGAAAGGAGTATTTCTATTAATAATTGATCAACAGAAGTGTCAATGTTACAGACTTTCGTGTCACCACAGTTCAAAACCAAGAAACCAAGTTCCTTCCAACTGAGTCCCCACCACTTCAATCCTCCACCAAAGGCAATCTCGTGAGAAAGAGGCAAATAGGTACTCTCAATAATAAGGGAAGAGCTTGGGGGCTGAACACTGTGTTCAAACTTGAGGAACAAAGGAATGCAGACTCAATATGAAGTAATTTCTCCATAGTAACTTTGCTCTCAAAGTTGAATGATTTCTCCTTCTTTTCCATAGTTCAAAATTGTGCTCTTATAGCCTCCAGAATGCAACTGAAGGGTCGAGTCAGAACGTTTCCAATATATGGAAGTCCAAGGATCAGAGATATTTTGTCATGACATGGAAACTCAACCTCATTTTATATTTTCTGGCACAAATCCTGAAATACGCGAGCTGTAATGGAGAAGCAAGCGTATACGCATCTTGCATAGTAGTTAGGGAGCATATATGTGGAAAAATGTATATTTTTAGCTCTGGATTCATCAAAAAGGAATAAAAAGTCTGCATAGGGAAATGGAAAAAAGGCCCTCTGTGCAAGATAGCAATGGTGAGAAAAATCTTGCTATAACAGATGCCCCCTAATGTGTGAGATCAAAGGAATATTTGTGATGACCGAAATACATTATAAATAACCCAGAAGTGGAGTGGTAGAGAACCAGCTGGACGAACTCAATTGCTCATTACATTATGTACTGACTTTGCATACATGGCTGCCAAGAATACAACACATATCCATGTGGAAAATATACCAAACAAGTGTTCATGGCCATGAATAGGAAAATACAAATGCAGTTATATGCCAAAATCATGTCATAGTCACGAACAAGGCCCAATGAAACCAGTCTCGAAAAATCAATCTTAAGATATCTGTATACCATGTAGTACAATCTGATCTCCCATGATCACTGAAGTCAAATAGGTACTGGTCCAATAAAATGGAAGCAACAACTCAGGAAAGTCGCGGGCACATAGTGATGTCTTCAAGTCTTCTATACTATCTGCCAATGGTGCAAATCTACATCATGTGAATACATGAGAAGAGGTCAAACATGATGAGACATCGTTTGATTACCGATCATTGAAGTATATCATTAACAAACGTGAGACAACCTACTGATAATGAAAGTAGGTATCAAGGCACCGAGTACATCTCTACAAATGTGAATAAAGGAGTTGGTGTCAAACACTTGAGAGATCCATTGATCAGGAGACATTGATGTATTCCCATATGTCAATGGAGAGAGAGCCTGCCACTAATGACTGCAAGCCTCAAGGTACTCATAAAACTCTAGGTCTCATATCCAAAATAAATGAGCTGAAGTCGATGGAAGGAGACCCGTTGAAAGGAGAGCATTGAGGCATCTCTCATCAGTCAACATGAGGAACAAAGCAGGAGATTCATGATTTGGTGGAGATCAGACGAAGAACATGTTCACAAACCAACGACCCTGTGTGTCTTTCGTGTGTGCCAAATGCAAGTGGTACACGAAAAGGACCCTCTGAATAGCATCCAATGATGAAAAACTATTGACAAAGGTGAGGAAACCACTAATAAGGATAATGGAATCCAAGACACTGCACGAATCCCAAAGTGTGAATAGATGTCTTGCCGTCGAACACAAGGGAAACCACCCAGTCAACGGCCAATGATGAAATGTCGATTGTTGGGTTCAAGGTGACCTACCAATGGTGAAAGTAGGGCCAGGGTGCATGATAAGACCAAAGTATCATGTGATTATGAGACAAACTAATGGTATGGCCGACATGCAAAGTCAATATTTCTGAGGAATGGTCGACATGCAAAGTCAAGATTTATGAGGAATGGCTGACATGCAAAGTCAAGATTTATGAGGAGTGGCCGACACAGGTTGATAGACATCCTTTGAACAAGAGCATGAGACATATGGTGAACTCTAGCATCATGGACTCAATGATGTGACAATTGGATGCAGGAGGCATCAATAACGTTCTCTATATGGACTATAAGAGTAACCAGTCGGTAGAGAAAAACTCTGTAGTGAGATCAGCTTCCTAAGGCCATGCTAAACCCAAAATTATGGTGACACGTGGACTCAATAACTTTGTGCTCTGTTCAAAGGCGACACGACTGCTCCCAATTACAATATAGTATTCCCTTCCCACCCGTCTTTTTTTTGTTTTTTCATAACAAATGAATGTTATGATACAGAGGAGGGAACAAGTGTCGCAAGTAAGAAAAACTAGTTCCAGCAGTGGAACGTACCTATGCTCAATGCAAGTAAATGCATGTGGGAGATGGACACTCAGGGTGATGTTTCTTCCAGGGTATAGGGTGTCAAATTATGAAGGATAAAAACAAGGCTCTGCTTGGTTGAGGATGCAAACTGCTTAGGCAACGGTTTATAATGCAAAGCGAGAATCGGCTAAAGGCTCAATACAACAAGTGAGGGCATGAGATGCAATCACAACTTAACGCCAAAAAATGTCCTTTTTTATGTCTTTTAGTCTACTTGGTGTGAAAAAGGGATAAACTTGTGCCAAACAGATGTCTTTTCAAATCCAATTTACAAGTGTGAAAAAGACAAGTTCACTCGGAAATATTTTATATTTTTGATAGCTAATCAGAAAAGAGCTTAACTAGGACTCGTGATCTTTCAAATCCAATTTTAACGAGTGTGAAAGGGACAAATCACTCGGCGATATTTTTAGTTTTTGGATGAGTCGGAAAAGAGATTAACTAAGACTCATTATTGGGAGTCTGCGGGTAATAAGGCCGCGTGTGCATGAATGAGAAATGAGGCTCATTGTAAAGTCATGTATTGAATTATAATGGACTCTCGGCCCTAAGGAAAAAAATCGACATGGGCACCAAATGACAAAGAGGTTCTAACTAGGGTACCCATGTTTGGTAAGTCTCTACCATTTATTAACGATGTTATTAATAGTAGATGGAGGTTTATGCGTCATAATAAATGGGTTCATACCTAAGGCGTAAAAAATGGTAGATGAAGGATAATGAAAAAAAAGCACGATAGAGTAGGTACCTATCTTATATGCTAGGTTATGAATATACCTGCCTGAGGAGACAAACGGTCAACCATGACATTGAAATCCGTAAGAAAATTGAGTCGAAACTACAAAAACCAGCTTAAAACTATTCTTGAATTAGTCCATTAGACAAAATAATAGCATAAAACTATATCGAGTGGGTAAAAAATGGCTTATAAATAGTAATAAAATCAAAATTTACTGTATCATTTTCATTTTTACCCAAATAGTGCAATTTGGACTAAAACAACTCCAGAATTCAAACAGTGATTGCAGGAGCAATAGGCAATGGAATCATGCACCGTCTTGATTAGGTAACTCTTCATCCCATCCTCTTCAATTTCAGTGGTTTACAATTTTGAGTCAGGTTCTATTTTGTTAGTTTTTAAGGGCGCAAATTGGGTTTTTCAGTATACGTGGGTTTCCCTTCATAGGTCATGTATACGACTTGTTATATGCCCCTGTGTGAACTACACGGGGCACATAGCATGCCCTACCCGCGACTGTTTGTAAATACGTCGTGTATACATGCACAAATGGAAAAAACGATGTTTCTAACTAAAAAATGATTTGGTTTTTTACAGGATGGTGTTGGAATGGAGAGAGAGAGAGCATGAGGAGGTAGATGCAGTAGTGGATCAATATTCAGTGGCTCAAGACGCTTTAAAAATATGTGGTTTATACAAGTTTTGGGCTCTCAAAGGAATGAGGGCCCAAGTGAGGTTGTTGGAAATGCTGGTGGGCTATTGGGATCCTGATAGTGAGAGCTATATCCTTGATGGACAACCATTAAGGATTGAAGTAGAGGACATCTACTTCTTGAATGGAATTTCACACTGAGGAGAGGTTATGTACCTTAAGTCTCACGGGGTAGGGAGTGGGCTGAAGGTCGAAGAATACATCGAGGCCCACTATGTTGCAGGGAATCCCATGGTGGGAAGTCAAATCCCTATCTGGGCTATAGGTAACCTTATCCTGAAGATTATTGTGCTCATGCATACCAAGATCATAGGATCGACCTCGTTGCATCAAGCATCGATACCACTTAAGTTTTACGCACTGGAGTGTGGTAGACCCACCGTCTACGACTGGTGTACCTCACTGTTGACCAACATGAAAGGTCAGTTGATAGAGTGCAAGAAGGGGGGGAAACAAAACTTTGGGTTTTCCTCTATCCTTTGCATCTTCTTTTTCGAGAAAGTCCTAGGTCTGGGACCTAGAGTGGAGATCATTCCTAGAGGAACATGTGATCCATCTATGGCACGAAGGATTGAGGTCATGAAACGATAGGGAGGAGGTAGGGTGGTGATACCCTACAATGATGATTTTTTCTTCTGGTGGCAAAGACAAATCATAGCTCTGGATGACTATCCCTACGCGGGAATCGATTTTAGAGGGGATCCTGATATGCCACTTCCACCAAGAGTTGCCTACGGCTCTATAGGTAAAAGTTTTTATATATTTCATTTTTTTGTATTTTTGTATTAAAGAGGAAAAAAAATATTTTGGATGGTGTTATCAATTCTATACATGTGTGATTGCAGATGTGGGTCTGCAACGGCTAGAAGGATTCCTACGACATAGGTGGAAGCACCGGGGAGATGAGGCAGTGGGAGGAGAAGTGGAGAGAGTCCTACAGAATGTGCAGGGTAACTTGTCTCGTCTAACACAGAGGTTTCCTATGGTTCAGGTGGAGGATCTACCTAAAGCCATGCAACGGCAGGTTGTCGGTGTACCTAGAGAATGGGTATGACTCTTTAGGCATCTCGCAAACACTATGGTTTGCTATCATGATACACATCTGGCGCCACAGGCGTAGATGTCATGGGACATGTATATCGGTTGTATATGTATTTTGAGGGTTTTATCCCCAATTTTGTAATATAAACACCATATTTTTTGGAAATATATAAAGATGGGTCTTCGGCTTTACTCATATCTTACAATGTGTACATTGATTTAATGGTCTTCCTTGTTTTATTAATGTGACAAATGCCAATCTAAAACATATTTAGCGTAGGCATCGGATACATGATTACAACTTCTAGGGATGTGAAATTATGTAATAAAATCAAATTGTCATTCTAAAAGATGTACCCGTAGGAATCGATGGAGTATCGTCGGATCATGCACACGGTAACGGACATTCAACTGACATACGATTAACTGAGAATCCAGGTGAACCTCTAGAGAGAGAATACCATGTGAGATAGCATCATGCAAAATTTCTATGATGACGCTATATTCGGCCACATTGTTCATGGACGGCCCTAGGCATACGCCACCTAAAGACACCAATAGACCCTCGGGTGAGTAAATCACCCAAGCGGAGGAAGCAAGTTCTGTGTATGAAAACTGGCTCCATCTGTGAATCCTAGGTAGACCGAAGACTTCATTGACATCTGCCAACCAAAAGGGAAAACTCGATAAGCAAGCCGAAGATAAAAAGAAAAAATATGTATATACACTAAATTTACATTAGTATACAAAGGGTTTCGCTCAAGCCGAGGGCTCAAGCGTAATACTTTTTCAAGTAGAGCCCATTTCTGGGCTTGGCCAATTTCTTCCCTTCATAATCTTCCAATTCATAGGCTCCTTTTTCTAGAACACATCGCATGATATAAGGACCATGCCACATGGGTCTAAACTTGCCTTCCCCTAGCGGTTCTTTGGCTTGGTCATATAAAAGGAACAAGTCACCCTCGGTATACAATTGGGGACAGAAAGACTTGCCGTACTGAACCTTGACACGTTTTTTGTTTGCCTCGATAGCCGTAAAGGTGTCTCAATGCTGCTCATCAAGAATCTCTAGGTGCACCAGGCGTTGCTCTAAATCTGAAGTGTCAGGTAGGAGATCGATTTCCAATTTGAGATAATGGATTTCGCATTCAATGGAAAGTATCAACTCCACACCATGCACTAACTGAAAAGGGGAAAAAACAATAGAAGTCTTAACCAAGGTTCGGTATGCCCAAAGCACGGGATACATCATGATGTGCCAATTGGAATTACTCTGACTGACAGTTTTTTGCAAAATGGTCTTGAGAGACTTGTTGACGACCTCTACTTTCCCATTTTCCTGGCGTTAATAAGGATATGAGTGACCATGTTTAAACCCCAGCTTAGACGCTAGTTCTACTATCATTTCATTCTGAAAGTGACTTCCATGATCAGTGAGAATCTCACTCGGGATACCGAACCGGGCAACAATTTGGTTGAACACGAAGAAGGTTGCAGTCTTCCCATCGGATTTTATAGTAGGCATGGCTTTGACCTACTTGGTAAAGTAGTCGACATCCATGATGATGTGTTGATGCCCCCCAGCCGAAGTTGGGTTGCAATCGACAAAATCTATCCCCCACTTGGTGAAGGGACTGACAGTAATGACTGGGTGAAGAGGGGCTGGGTGCGAGCGCATTTTCTGAGTGAACACTTGTCTGGGGTGACACTTCTTAATCGCTTCAATGCAATATTTAAAGATGGTGGGCCAGAAGTAACCATCTCACAAGATTTTTTGGGTTGTCGCAAGCCCGGATAGGTGACCACCACAAGCCCCTTTGTGGCAGTCATTTAGGACTAACTCAACTTCTTCGTGAGTTAAGAAACGATGTAAGATACTATCTATTTCTTGGCGATACAAAGTATCACCGACGATGGTATATTTCTTGGCTTGGTATCTAATGCATCGTCGATCATCTTGCGAGAGATGTTGAGCGAACTTCAAGGTTTGAAGATATAAAACAATGTCTCCATACTAGGGGTCAGACGATGAGACAAGGAAAATGTGTTCGTCTGCCAATGAATCGACATGGATAACATCCTCGTCTAATCGTGGGAAATTAGATATTAACTCTGCAAAAACTAGTGACTTCTTGGACTTGGCTAAAGCAAAGTCGAGATCGAATTCTTGCAATATGTCAATCCATTTATTATATTTCCCGCCTATGATACGCCTAGTGAGGACATATTGAAATGGATTAACATCAACAACTACAGTAGTTTTGCAAAGAAATATATAGTGTCGTAAACATTGGACTACGTGAACGACGACCAAAGATATCTTTTCGACATGAGAGTAATTAAGTTCAAGACTGACTAAATTTCGACTGAGATAGTAGATGACGTGCTCATGGAGCTCATCATCCTTTTGAACTAGAACCATACCAATCGTCTCTTGGGACGCGGAAATATATAACAAGTAATCTCTACTGTAATCAGAAGATTTCAGCAGAGGAGCCTATACCAAGGCTTTCTTCAAGGCGTCGAAAGACTTTTGGGCTCACTCATCCCAGATAAAAGGGGTGTATTTCTTCAATAGGCACATGAAACCCTTAGTGATATTGGAATAATTCACTATAAACTGACGCAGAAAGTTAGCTTTCCCCTGTAAACCTTGAAGTTGTCTAATCGTGCGCGGGGGAGGCAATTGATGTATTGCCTCAACCTTAAGAGTATCTACCATGATTCCAGTCTCGAAAACTAAAAATACTAAGAGATGGCCAAACCTAACGCAAAATATGCATTTGTGAGTGTTTAACCGGATTCTATAGTAACGACATCTTTCAAAAACTAGTCGAAGGTGCGTGACATGATCCACTCTCTTGTGAGAGTAAGCAGAAATATCATCGAGGTAAGCTTCGACTATATGCTTGATATGATGAAAAGCGAAAGTCATGGGGCGTTGGAAGGTTGCTCCGGCATTTTTCAGGCCGAAAGGCATTTTCTGGTATGCAAAAGTACCCCAAGGACATACAAATGTCGTCTTGTCTTGGTCCTTAGGTTTGATCTGGATTTGGTTATATCCTGAAAATCCGTCCATAAAGGAAAATATTTCGCTTCCCGCACACTCATAGAGAATCTGATCAATGAAAGGTGTGGGGAAGTTATCTTTAGGACAAGCTTTGTTCAGGTCGTTAAAGTCCATACACACATGGATGGTTCCTTTCTTTTTATTCACAGGAACAGGGTTGGATACCCCTTCGATCAAGGGAACTGGGTAGATGAAGTTGGCATTAAGTAGCTTCTCCACCTCTTCCTTAATAGTGGGGGCCTTCCTAGGATTAACAACTCTAAGATGTTGTCGAATAGGTTTAGCATCCGGATAAGTTATAATTTCATGTTTGACAATGCGAGGATCGATCCCTGGCATTTCTTCATATGACCAAGTGAATACATCTCGAAATTCTTTGAAGAGGTTGGTGTAGATCAGAATCTCTTCTGGAAAACAATCTGCACCTATATTTACGTTCTCAATCTTTCCAGGGGTACGAGAGATGTTTATCGAGACGGTAGGAGAAATACTCGCCATATTTCCTTTGGCATAAATACCATGCATATCAAGTGGAACTATGGTGTGACCGACTATCTCACTCAAAGTAGATTGAAAATCATCTTTCTCAATTCTTTCAAGACTTGGGAGAAACTAATATCGATGATGCATATCGTCCCAAGGTCTCTCGGAAACATTCATGGCTTTGAGGATGGCTTCATCCAAAGGCAAAGTCTCATCTAAGAAATCATGTGAACAAGATAACAAAGTGGCCCATACAGGCCTAGGAACATGATCCTTCTCGTTCGTCTGGGAGGTAATGGGATCAGGATCGGCGAAAGAGTCAAGGATAGCTTGATACACAATCTTCGTTGTCGATAGTGGCATAGCCATGCCATTATGAAACTAACCTTCAATCAATGAATTCAGAGAAGGTAAGATCCAAGGATCACTAAAATAGGAAGTGCGGAAGGGAATGGACCTCTCTGCTGAAGCGGGCCTACTAGACATGGCCTAAACGTGGTGAATCAGTGTCGAGAAGTCAAAAGTACCCATGAGGGAAGAATACATTCCGACACTGATATTCTTAGTTGCTGGCTGAGAATTGTCGATCACGGGATCGACAATCCAAGAGATGCGTTAGGACTAGAGTACGCAAAGGATAATTGGTCGATCGTCATGATCTCCCCCTGATGAGGAAAACAAAGCACATGGAAAATGGACGATACGACATCAACCATAGCATAGGTCCAATTGTGACCTAGTAACAAGTTATAATCGAGAGGTGCATCAACTACCTCTACTTCCACCTCTACCGTCTTCCCACCTAACTGGACTGGAAAGGCAGAGAGAATACCATGAGGGCGGAAGGAATGACTGTCAAATGCATTCAACATATTCGACGACTTGGAAAGGGTCGGAGAACCGATAGCTTTCCAACAGACCAGGGACATCACACAAGTGGCAGCACCTTCATCAATGACTGCTCGTTTGATAGTATACTTGGAATATTCCACATGGATTTGAAAATCCACATGGTAGCGTAAGTGAGGCTTCACTTCCATGACATCAAACTTGATGACTTTTGAGCCACTAGGATCTAGAGCTCCTAAGGCAGAGAGTAAGGCATTCCTCTGTGACGGACACGTCTGGAGTACCTCCAAATCTGACACCGCACAAGGGGTTTGGCCCAGATCTTCAACAATAGAATAGTTATGGGCATCTCTGGCATTAGGGTTGTGGGTAGAGTGCTTGAGTACTCCTTTCGGAATACGATGCGGTGGCTCTAGTTTCTCGATCTATAAATTTGTCTCTGGGGGTGGAGGAGGAGCTTCTAGGCTGGTACTAGCTTTTGAAGAGATATAATATCAAGAGCAGGTGGCTATATCAATTTCTGCGTTGACCATATTGATGCAAACACAATCGCCATCTTGCGACGGTGGGTTTTGACTTCCAACAGGCGCATTTCTGGCACTCGAAGAACTCAAGGCTAAGTGTTGGTTGTGTGGGAATGGATTCGTCAACACAGTGGGCGGTATATTTAAAAGCCTCGTAGCCTCCGCAAGTTTGGGCTACAAGTGGGTAAGGTGGTCATCGGTAGAAATTTTACAAGGAAACTTCACCTTACGCTTCTCTTTCCTTCCCTCTCCAACATTATCATTATGTTTCCCATTATTATCTTTGTCCTTGGGTTTATTATTATTATTATTCCCACCCTTACGATTATTTTTTCCTTTCCTTTTACTCCCATCTAGTTGTTGATCACCATTTGGGTTCTTCGACAATTGCACGAAATGTACATCCATCGATTGGGTGGTTTTGGAGGATCCAGACGAGGCTGGCCCTCCAGCAGACTTCGTTGTCGAGTCTATGGATTTTACATTGGCAGACCCTACAATTTCATTGGCATGAGGTCCGAGAGTTTGTCTAGGATCATGGTTTGTCTGTGGTGCATCTGGAAGAAGGTGGTATAACATCCCAGACTGATCATATATCAAATCAAATTGTTGGGCTCTAAGGATAGCTTCTTCCTCACTGAATACCCTAGAAGTAGCAACTTCCTTTGAAATAGTAGTGTGTAAAGACTTTAGGAACCATTCTAAAAGAAATGTCAGGGGTATAGGAGTCTTAACCAACTACCTTCGCCTACACCATTCCTGGATATGGTCTGATATGTGAGTGTCAATATTCTGGCGTAAAGTTGAAAAAAGTTCAAGGCCAACATCATAATGAATGGACAGTTGAAAGTGATTGAGAAAGGCTAGCACCAACTGATGGAATGACCCATATGTCACCCTAGGTAGCTCAATGTACCATTGTGATGCCACCCCAATGAGAGTGTGCTGAAAAAATTGTAACCTAATAGAATCATGGTTCATAGAATTCGATGAGCACCAAAGGTGAAAAGTAGTGACATGATCACCGGGGTCTTCGCCATACTTACCTTCAAACTTTGGAATGTTTGATGGAAGTTTGGTAGGGATAGGGGGCCATGAGGGGTCATGAATCACTGGGTCATTCATTAGTTTAGACAAATCCGGTAGATTAAGCATGGCTAGAAAGGGAATACAGGGTTGCGACACCTGACCCCATCCTCCCGCAAAAGATGGTGCGTTAGGGACTGCATTCCATCCAGGATTTTGGTGAGGACCAAAACCTTGTCCAGAATTATAAGACCCTCCTCCGAGCTGATTCGTAAAATATGGATTGGGCATCATTCCAGCAAGAGTGTTCTGATAAGGGTTATGAAAATTGCCCCCAATTGGATTAGATCCAAGCTGGGGGTTGTTAAAACTGCCCCCAATTGGATTAGATCCAGGTTGGGGGTTTCCCAAAGTGTAAGAATGGCCTCCTCCAGGTGGGAACTCGAAGAATTGAAGTGGATTCGTCATGCCAAAAGTATTGGTCAAAATCGGCACCAAGGGGATAGGAATATAGGGTGGATTAGACCAGGGGTTAAGAACAGGGACACTCCCTACATTAGGATTCGCTTAGGTAATATGAGAACCACCAAATGGGGAAGGAGTGTAAGGAGGTGTAGTGCCCCCAAGTCCAAGGCTAGCGTTATGCCTAGTAATTGGGATGGCAGTTGAAAATTGTGAGGTGAAGTAAGCTATACCATAAGAAAATGGACTAGAAGCCATGGGGATGGTCTGAACATTGTAACTCGATGAGTGGACAAAACCTCCAAAAGGGTTCGAGGCAAGAGATGAATCATTAAATACAGGTCGATCCATAGTACCAGTGTAAGCCTCTGGCACTACAATTGTAGCGGTTGTAGGTGTCGAAGGAGTTCCATTAATTATAGTGGGATTGGGAGTCAAAGAAATCCCAATGTTTTGAAGACTAGACTCGATACTCATCCTTGTAGGATCACAAGTCTGAAAAGTGGATGTGTGTGTACCACTACTGATAACTCTATGCCTTTTATAAGGCAAGGACTCGAAAACCAGTGATAGCTGTAAAAATCGACGGGACCTATGAGGAAGTTGATCCGACTCCACGATGACTTATGACTCGTCCACAAATAGAAATATATCATATGGCCAACTAGTAGTCAAAGAGCATACCAAAAAGTCAAACGGCCAATATGCATGCAAATGGGCTAAAGTGGTTGAGTGGCCTCCCTTGCTAAAGAAGGTATGTCTCGTCCAAGACGGACCTAAGACTCCCCACTAAAGTTTGGAGGTAAAAAAATCAGTTATAAGGGCCCTCGTGGGCTTAACAACCAGTCGGTCAGATCCCCCCAGAGAGGTAATGTTCCATAAAGGATGTGTGATGTCCGACCCTTATCTGACTCAAGGTACAAGCAGAATAACCCCTGGAAGTAATCTATGAGATACCTAAGTCAAGAAACAAATAAACCATTGTATAACCAATGCACAGGGAAGCAGTCGTAAGTCTGGATCACCGTATGGGCAGGGTAGCAAAGCCTGAAACCTTGAAAGCACCGCCACTCACAGAGGTATGGGCACTAGCAAGATCCCCAAATATGAATAAATCTACAGAAATATCTCTAATGCTAGGTGAGTATCCAGGGGTTATCCCTTCAACTAACTTCGCACGACCTCGTGATTAACTCCGGTGTGAGAGGAGCCTCCTGATATTACCAATTATACAATGGACTTCTCAACTCCCTGTCTTAGACACATATGTTGATTTAATTTCCTTGGAGAAGTTTACTCACAAAATCCTATTCCAATGAACTAAATCCTAGGCTAGTTTGTGCACCCTAAAAATAAAATCGTGACTAATCAATTTTAGTTTAAAGCGTAAATTTTATTGGTCGTGGTTACTCAAAAGGTATGGAGGTGAAACTCATGGTGTTATGACTCTGCCAGAAAATAAATATGGATATAATGCAAAGTCTGTCTTTAACTTTTCAATGAATGATATGCTAATAAAAACAGTACAGTATTCAATTTCAAATCTGCAATTCGGAAGTAAAATACGATCTTTCACTAAATGGGCTAAGCTAATGAAAAATTCAAAGACAAAAATGCCAACCAATGAAAAATGCCTATTTTTTGTATTTTCAATATTCTAAAAAAGAAAATGCATGGACTGATAAGCAATTTGATAGATGAATTCTACAGTGTATAAAAGAAGTAACTCAACCAAAATACCAGGCAGCCAAGCAAACAACCCATAAACCAAGGAAAAATTAAAAATAGAAAACAAAGAGAAAGACTACGCCCAAAAATTCAACTCCAAACAGGCTTCCTGTCATCCCAGATAATCTCAACAGGCACTACAGAGACCTAAGAAGGCTCACCAATCCTTAAATCCTACCCAGCAGTCACTCAACCAAGCAAACAAGAAAGGGGAAGTGGTATACACAACTATTCAAGAGAACAGAGCATATATACGCCTCTTGCAGTGAGACAATAAGCGTGTATACGTGACTGTCAGGGAAAAAGGGGTGTATATGCTTTAAAACAAGGCCAGACAAGGGTAAAAGGCTGAAAACTCAGACTTAGAGTGAACAAGATCTGTCAAGCAGTTATACGACAAGAAACAGAAAGGAAAAAGAGCAATGTAAGAAGAAAAAGTACTTCAACCCTTGGAAGGAAGATATCTCCCCAGTGGAGTCACCATTTCTGTTACAATGGAAAAACTCTCTATGGCCAAGGGTAAACCACAACAGACAGGTATGACTACAGAAATCAACTCAATTCCAACATATGCTATATAAACTAATGTGTAAAACAAGAAAGAGGCCTACCTCTATCTAACATTTGATGATGTTCCACCATTGAGCACTTTGACCCAAAGCTTGATACCTGCGAGAAGTTCTCAACAAACAAGAAAAGAAAGTATATAGTGATGATATAAAAGGGGTTAGCACATTAGATAGCATAATCCACTAATAAACATTACAAACACGCCTACGGATAATAATCATATATTTGCAAGATACCAATAGGACGGGAAAGGAGTATTTCTATTAATATTTGATCAACAGAAGTGTCAACGTTACAGACTTCCGTGTCGGCACGGTTCGAAACCAAGAAACCAAGTTCCTTCCAACTGGGTCCCCACCACTTCAATCCTCCACCAAAGAAAAACTCATGAGAAAGAGGCAAAGAGGTCCTCTCAATAATAAGGGAAGAGCTTGGGGGATAAACACTGTGTTCAGACTTGAGGGACAAAGGGATGCAGACTCAATATGAAGTAATTTCTCCAGAGTAACTTTGCTCTCAAAGTTGAATGCTTTCTCCTTCTTTTCCATAGTTCGAAATTGTGCTCTTATAGCCTCCAGAATGAAATTGAAGGGCCGAGTCAGAACGTTTCCAGTATATGGAAGGCCAAGGATCATAGATCGTTTGTCGTGACATAGAAACTCGACCTCATTTTATATTTTCTGGCACAAATCCCGATATGCACGAGCTGTAATGGATCAGCAAGCGTATACACATCTTGCATAGCAGTTAGGGAGCGTATATGTGGAAAAATGTATATTTTTAGATCTGGATTCATCAAAAGGGGATAAAAAGTCTACATAGGGAAATGGAAAAAAGGCCCTCTGTGCAAGATAGCAATGGTGAGGCAAATCTTTCTATAAAAAGAGGTACTATCAGATCCCTTTGGTTTATCAACCTTCTTAGACTTGCAATCTTTCTTATAATGCCCTAGTTTACCACACTTCCAGCATTTTCTCAAATATTTTCCTAGAGACTTAGATCTACCTATAGATTTAGATCTCCCCCTCCCCCCCTCCCCCCCGAAGACTTACCAAGATTCCTGTCTTGGGTATGACCTCTTACAAATAAAGCATCTGTGCTATGACCATCCATGCTTTTTTGCCTCATCTCTTCAGATAACAAGGATGCAACTACATCCTCATACTTTAATGTAGATTGAGTGGTACTACCTATTGCTACAACCAGATTATACCAAGAGACTGGCAAATAACATAACAAAGTAATACACTTATCTTCTTCTGCAATCGTAATATTAACAGAGACAAGTTCACTTACCAGAGTATTAAAGGAATTTAGATGTTCTGTCACAGAATCTCCATCTTCCAACCTAAGATGATACAACTTCTTTCGAAGAAACGACTTGTTTACCAGGGACTTTGATTGATACAAATTCCCTAACTTATCCCATAGCTCCTTGGTTGTAGATTCTCCTGAGACATTCAACAACATTGAATCTACCAAGCAGAATCGAATAGTACTTCTTTCTCTTATGTCCAACTTCTCCCAATCTTCCTTCGACATACCAGTAGGTGGTGTACTAGTAGTTTTTGTACTAGTAGGTTGTGTACCAGTAACCTATGTGCTAGTAGACGGTGTACCAGTAGTCTATGTACCAGGATCCACAACGATCCATTATTCTTTGTCTACAAGAAGGTCCTCCATATTGAGCTTCCATAAAAATTTTACCGTTTAACTTCTCTATCTCGATTCTAGAAGAGCTCACCATTTCTCTTTCTACACTCAAATCACCACTGCAAAATCTCCCACTAAACCCAGGTTTATCACAGACCCAAGACAAACTTGATCTATCAAGACCGAGCCAAACCCTCAACAACAAAGGCGTCCCTCTGAAGCCAAAAATGAGCTCTGATACCACATGTAAGTTTTAAAACTGTGAAGTAAAGCAATGCATATAGATTCTTAAGTAAAACATAAATTAATCAATGGCTCATTCACATAGTACACGGAAATTTATACCGGAAACCCTCAACCAGGGAAAACCTTTCTTCTATTCATTATATCACATTTCACTATTTACCATACAATATATACAATGTTTTTAGGTATTCCGTAGATACCAAAACCCTATTCCCTTATTCCGGGATAAATTTAGAAAACCACTAAAAATAGCAAAATCCACCCAAAAAAAAAATTGGGACATTACGCATAACCAAGGGGGGGCATACTTGAGCCCCCCCCGAGACCCCCCTAGGAAGCGCGTGGTGCACATGACACGAAGAGAAATACTAGAGGGATCATCAAACACATTTTTCGAATCTGACGCGCCCACACACACACATGCAAACAATATAACACATACCCAACAACAACAACCCATGGGAGACGAAAAGAAAGATGATAGAGTAGGATATCCTATTAAAATGTTGCTCGAGGAAGCCCTCACATGACAAAGGAATGAAATGATGGACAAATTCACATAGATCCTTCGACGACGGCCCACGGGAGAAGCATCTTCATCAAGTGGCCATGCAACCCCCTTCAAGGTACAGGTAAATTTTGATATTCCATTATTTGAAGGACCTATAGATGCAGATGTTGTAGAGAAATGGTTGAATCTACTCGAAGGATATTCTTCGGTCCACAATTTTTACAATAGGGAAAAGATCACTTTTGCACTCCTCAAGGTCGTTCCCATGTGAAAGACTGGTTGGATACTTACTCTAAGCAAAGGGCCGTGGAGGAATATGCAATTTTTGTGGTGGCCCCTACATGGGATTCCTTCTAGGACGCCATTAAAGAACAATACTACCTTGTTGGAATCTATGAGGACCAACACACTAGGTGGATCACCCTAAGTCAAGAAAGGGACCAGACAGTACAAACTTCACCAATATTTTCCATACCCTATGCACCAAATTAGGTATCAAATATTTTAAATGTCATATGTTGCTCAAATACCGCGGTTGTTTGCATAGATACATTCAAACAGAAATGGATTTCCTAGACATCACCTCGTTGGGCACGACTTATAGATACACTGTCAAGATCGAGCAGAAATTTAAGAAGAAATGGCGAGAGTTTGGATCTGCAAACCCCTCACAGCCGAAGCAGGGAAAAGGCAGCCCTAACCCACACAACAAGGGACCAAGTTGAGATGGTCGACCTCAGGAAAATCCAACCAACCCGCAACACATGAAGGGATATGAGAAGACTAAGGACACGGGAAGGTGTAAATACCATAAAAGTCCTTAGCACAACACCGATGAATGTCACTCCAAGCAGTCCCTCGTGGCTGAGCTAAAGGCTTCCGAGTCAAAGGTTGATTCTGATTATGAGTCAAATCATGAAGGAGGGAAGCAGATTATCGATGTTGAACCCAATGCTACGGTTGCTACCACCAAAGTTCGAACAAGAAAACCAAAAGAACCAGAGGAAGGGGAACGCCTGTTTCACTCGCAGATGTGGGTCAAGGGGGCTCTGATTCATTTCATTTTCGATAGAGGTAGTCAAAAGAACCTAATTTTAGTAGAGTTCATCAAGCGGCTAGACTTGCCAACGACACTGCACCCACAACCCTACACCATTGGCTGGCTTCGTCAAGGAAGAGATCTCTACATCAGCGAACAATGTCGTCTTCCCTACGACATCAAGCCTTTCAAAGATGAGGTATCGTGTGATATTTCTCCCCTTGAAGTTTGTGATGTTATTTTAGGACAACCATATTTGTAGAAGTGTCATGTTGTGTATGAGTCTAGACCCGGTAGTGTTATTATTACTTTAGGTAGACAATTGTACAGGATCCCAGAGGTGGCACCACCTACTGCTATTTCTTTTAATCTCTGCTAAGAAATGCAGTAAGGTCATTTCACAAACCGGGAAGTTAGTCTTCTTTGTGATCCATTCTCACTGTAAGAATAAGGTCGCCGCCACATCCGTGACCTCTACACAATGCCTCTCTTTGCAGCGGAGGAAAGTGGACAGGATCGTAGAAGAATACAAAGATATCTTCTCCTCACCTACAGGGGTACCGATACACTGCCAAGTCAAGCATCCCATTGATCTGACCCTCGGTGCACCTCTACCTAATGGGCCAATCTATCGGTGCTCACTGATGGAGAATGACAAAATCAAGCATCAGATCCAAGAGCTTCTTCAAAAGGGGCACATCATACCCAGTTCCTCCCCTTGCGGAAGCCCGATTGTACTGGTGCAGAAGAAGGACATGACTTGGCGACTCTATATTGATTACAGAGCCTTAAACAAAATCACAGTCAGGAACCACTACCCCACTCCCAGGATTGATGACCTTCTTGACCAACTCAAGGGGGAAAAGTTCTTCAACAAGATTAACCTGAAGTCTGGCTACCACCAGGTTCCCATCGAACCAACTAATGTTTGGAAGACAACCTTCAAGTCTAAAGAAGGTCTCTATGAATGGCTAGTCATGCATGTTGGCTTAACAAATGCACCATACACTTTCATGAGGTTTATGGATGATGTATTGAGACCCTTCACCAACTCCTTTATGGTAGTATATTTGGATGACATCCTCATCTTCAATAGAACGTGGGAGGAGCACATGCGACATATTCAACAGGTTTTGAGCACTCTGCGATAGCACAAGCTTTATGCCAACTTTGAAAAATGTTCTTTTGTGTAACGACCCTAGTTGAATAAATGTTTAAAGATTATAAAATAAAATTAATTAAAGAAAATAATTGTGGTTAACTAAGTAATACTTTAACTACAGATCACATTTAATGACCTGAGAAATAGATTTAAGAGATCAATGAAAAATGTTATAAAATGGTTGTGTATGCAGAGAGGGAGCCTATGAATCCCGAGAAGATAAAACATTTAAGGAAAAGGAGGGACAAGCACGGAGGGTGGTTGGAGTAGTAACTGCATGAGTCAGCGAAGGAGTAATAAGGGAAGGGGAAAGGTTGACGGGAGGATCATTCGACAGAGAGGGATTTTTCTGAGGAGTATGACATTTGTTGTGAGCAGAGAGTTTGGCACTGTGGCTTTTGATCAGGGGAGGCACTGAGTTGCTGGAGGTTTTGGGCACGGGGGCCAGGATATCCGTAGATATCCTGGAGCTAGGTAGTTTTCCTAGTTGGAAGGGAGGACAGTAGTTTTGGGCAGTTATTTTCTTGTTTGTGGCAGGTTTGATCTGTGTATCAGGTAGCAGGAAGGCAACAATAAGGCAAAGAGGCAACAAAAATTAGCATCAGAACCAGGTACTTTGTTAAGTTATGTATTTATTTCTTTCTGCCATGAAATCAGTATTTATTGATAAATCTAAGTTACTAAAGTTGTTGTTATGAAAATCCATATTATGCTAGGTAGTTATTGTTTTAGTTTACGAAATAAAATGTTTATGAAACTTAATGATGTTTAGAAATATTAGGTTGTTACATTTTGGCATGGGGTACATGTTGATCCAGCTAAGATCCAAGTCATCCGTGACTGGCCATCCCTGACCACATTGACCGAGCTTCAGAGATTCTTGGGTCTAGCCAATTTCTACCAACGGTTCATGTTGGGATTCTCCCAAATTGCATGGGCCCTCAGCCAGGTGACCAAGGGTGGTGGTAGGGCCAAGTTCATATGGAGGAAGGAGAAATAACGAGAATTCGATGATATGAAACATCGCTTGTGCTAAGCTCCAGTACTCTTCTTGCCTAATCTGCAACACCCATTCGATATTGATATTGATGCATCTGACTATGTTGTGGGTGCAGTTCTCACTCAGCAAGGGCATCCTACGGCATACCATAGTGAGACGCTCTCCAATACTGTCTAGAAATACCCCACCTATAACAAGGAAATGTATTCCTTTGTACAAGTCTGTCGTCAATGGAAACATTACATTCTGGGGAAAGAGATGATCATACACATTGATCACAACCCTGTATAGTTCATACAGACACAAGGGAAATCATAGAATGACCACCATCAAAAGTGGTCCACCTACCTGCAACAGTTCCATCTCAACATCAAGTATAAGACAAAAATATCCAATTGTTTCGTTGACTGCCTCAGACGGCCTTCTGTGGTTTCACTCACCATTGTGCTCCAGTCTTGTGGACATGAAGCATCAGAGTGGCCCCAACTTTATCAGCAAGATCCAGACTTTTCTACCACATATCAGCTCTTGGGTACAGGATCCACTGTCACTAATTTTCACATTCGGGAGGAACTCTTATGCCACCTGGACCATCTATGTGTTCCTAAAAGCGAGCATGCAAAGATGATTTGGGAAGCCCACTACAGTCGAGTGGCAGGACATTTTGGCATAGAGAAAACTATGGGCGTTCTTCAGAAACATTTTTATTGGCCCAAACTTCAACAGGATGTCAGCAAATATATCATATCTTGCACTGCATGCACCATTTCCAAGCCAACCATCAAGAAGCAAGGCTTATACAGCCCTCTTCCTATTCTTGAGAAGTCGTGGGAATCCATCTCAATGGATTACATGTCTAGTTTGTCGTCCACCAAGCACGGGAATGATTGTGTGTTTGTGGTCATTGATCGGTTTTCGAAGATGGCCATCCTCACAGCCTATAAGAAGAATTTCACAGCAACAGAGACTGCCAAGATCTTCTTCAAACAATTTTGGGTCCACTTTGGGATACCATAAACCATCATCTCCAACCAAGACATCAGGTTCCTTAGCACCTTTTGGTCAAGTCTCTGCTCTCTGTTGGACACCAAGCTCACAAAATCCACTGCTTTCCACCCCCAAACCGACGGCCAAACCGAGGTCGTCAATCTGATGATTGTGCACATCCTGTGCATGTACAATTCTAAGCATCCTCGTGCATGAGACGAGAGTCTTCCATATGTCCAACACAGCTACAATAGGGCTCTCCATAGTTCCATCGGCCATAGCCCATTTCAGGTGGGTCTAGGATTCCAACCCTTAGGATCCATTGATGTTGCACTTCTTCTTGCCACTGCACAGACAGATTCTTCCCCTGATCAGTCTACGATTGACAAAGCCACTAGATTCATTGAACAGATTCATCACATCCGATAATAGGTCCAAGAGATTTTGCAAAAATCCAATGCTAAGTACAAACAACGCCATGAACAACACAGGGTACCACACCAGTTTGAAGTTGGCGATAAAGTATGGTTACATTTGTAGAAGGAGAGTCTCACCGGGCCCCATTGGAAGATTTTCCCACTTTGTTATGGGCCTTACGCTATCATCAAGGTTGTGGGTAGAAATGATTTTAAGCTCAACACTCCACCCTTCCTTGGTTTGCATCTAGTATTCAATGTGGACCTCCTTCGACCATATTTTCCATTGTTATTGGACACCTCTGAGATCATCGAACAACTGACACCAATAGAGCTCAAACCTGACTTCATGGAACAAGCATCCACCACTCATATCATGGACACACAAGTCAAGGGCACTCGTCAACAGCGGATCCAGCTTTATCAAGTTGTCAAGGCAGAGCAACTCTTACACCAAGGCAAGTGGCTCAATTGGGACCAAATCCAGGAAAATTTTCCTCACCTGATGGGGTAACTCAATGCAATGGAGACCATTTCTTTCTAAGGGGGGAGGATTGATCCAAGTGGATATTGGTGGCCACCCACCTATTCCAACTGGCTCCTTGTGTCTGTTTTTGTTCAGCACATCTTTTTGTACTGCTTTATAATTGTGAGTTCTACACTTTTGGGGTTGTCTGAAGCCTCACACATTCTCTAGGTGGATAAGGGTGGCCTCTCTCCTAATCCAACTGGATTATTTTGTATGTTTTCATGTCAGCACATCGTGTTGTACTTTCAAGGTTGTTTTGGGGCCCTAAACGTTGTTATTTTGGCTCGCCACAGTCATATTGTAGACAAAGCCAGAGTCTAATGGAGAAATGTGCATCTCTCTGAAATACCTTTCCAACGGGCTATCACACGCCTAAAACGGAGGTCGTATGCAAAAGTTATGACCCTAGGAAGTTGAGGTACCAAATTACACCAACTTACCCATAGGGCCCACATGACTTTGGCGTTCCACCTTCTAGGGTTAGGTTTTTGGATTTCTATGGTTTTGGAATTCATGAGTAATATTAAAAAGTCCTATGGAACCTCATTGTAATTGATTCTTCTCACACGGATGCGTGTAGCAACCACATCTCTTCTCGGAGATAGCTACCACCATTCGAGCAAGTCTTAGTTCTACAGTTTTACAGTTTCAACCTATTTCATTATTTAATAGAAGATATTGTTCACTGGATATTTGTGTTATTCTCCTATCTATGTGTTTATTGTAATCAGTCTGTTAATCAGTTTATTCCACTCCTAAATCTGGATCATGCATTCCTATTCCCTCCTTGGAATGTGTGCCAATCTCCTTTTGATGTTTCTCTCTTTCTCTAAGCTCAAAAATTATCTTGGGATGTGTGCCTCTTCAACTCCCCCTCTCTTCTCTCCTCAAAGTGCACCATCTCTTCTCCACCAGAGCTTCCTTTACGCATTTCCAATATGTAACTTCCCTAACCCTTGGTCTTCCAATGAGATTGACGGTCAAGATCTAATATTTCCCTCATGAGATCAAAGGTCGTGAATTAATCGTCCGTTGAGATCACTTAAGTCACTTAAGTGACCCACGCCCTCATAAAGTAAATTTACACATTAAAAATAAAAGGCTCAACTTTATAAAATCACTTTATAAAGTCACTTTATAAAAATAAAGTCACTAGGGAGAAATGTGCTCAGTCACTTTTGCATGTTGGGCATTGTCAATGCAGAAGTACCTCTGAGATACCAAATCTAACACTCCCTCTTAGCAAGAGAGGTACTTTTGGTACCTCCATCAGAATATGTCTCCAAATCCATCATCTCATTTGATGTTGTAGTTGCTCCCTCTATACTAGAAGCCTCTGCTCCCTTTGAAAACAAAGCCACTGCTCCCACTACACCAGAAGCCTCTGTTGCTACCTCCATTGATCTATGAACTAAATACATGATCCTAAGAGACTTCACACTCTCTTGAGCATCCATCTATGTTGACTCATGCTTGTTGAGTCCTCTGAGAGTCTTGGAAGAGCACTGAGTCCCCAATATCAACTCTCT
>ML789441.1:276060-305138 GCA_009831015.1 Picea engelmannii
ATAATGGCTTACCTTCTTAAGGTCCAATGAACTAATTGGCCTTTGTGAAAGTTAATCATAATCATCTTATATAAAATTAAAAAGAATTATACTTATAAAACTATGAAAAAGACATCAATAAATATTAAATAATATCAACATAAAATTCAAGAATTTAATATTAAAATACTTTTTGTATTAGCAAGAATTTAATATTAAAATAAAATAGAGCATTCACATAAACATATTTTATAATTGATTAATTTAAAAAATTAATATTTTAATATTTTAATATCAAAATCGACATAAAAATTTAATATATACATTTTTTATTTAAATAATTTAATTTTAAAATATTTCTTATATTTTAATATTAAAATTGATATAAAAAAAATTAATATTAACATTTTTTAATAGATAATTTAAAAAAAAAAAATCAAATTCTAAAACTATAAACAAAACATTATATATATATATATATAAAAGTTTGATTCGTAGATTTCTTACACATAGTTTACATGACTTTCGAGATCTTTTATTAAAAGGAGAGTTACCTCCGTAACAAGGTCCCATTATTTCTTTATATAAGAGTGAAATGAAAATAATTCTAATTATGAATAGATATAAAACCTCTCACTATTATAGTAGGAAAAACTGTTTGCTTTAGTTAATCTTTCTACGATTTGATCCCTTTTTTTTCTAAAAAATTTAATTCCATTCCTTAGAAATGGGGAGTTTTTTAAAAACAGTAATATTTGATTTTATTTTTTTTTTGCATAAATTTAATTTTTTTAAATAATGAATTTGTTTTTTTTATATATTTTGTTAAAACCATTAATTTATATAATATAGCATAAGCTTTATAATCAATGCTTGGATAATGAGATTTTTTTATTTAGAAAAACAAATATTTAAAAAAAAAAATGTGTTTTTAAAGAACATCGAAATGTTAATGTTTAACCAGTTAACTTAATTTGAGCTTAAGTCGAGCTCATATAAACATGATTATAAAATTTTATAGCAAAAACTAAAGTAGAAAAATCTCATACGCGGGAAAATACTACACCACTAGAAGACTCACCAATAAACCATCGACACCGGGTGCAACAAGGTTACAATTCATAAACACAAAAAGTTCAACGCAAACACTCTCACATAGGAGAGGACATCTACTCAAGAGAAACATGTAAACTCAAGCACCACCATATCTGAATGGTCAAAACCATCCAACCTAAGTCAATTCAAAAACCTAAAAAAAAAAAACCTAACCCCCAATCAACCAAAGAGTAAGGTTATAGATATTACCAAAGCCCTAGGAGTGAGAACCTAGTGCTAGAGTTTGAAGAACCTACAATTGACATCCCTCAAGTCCTAGAGTTTCCAAAACATTGACTAGTAACACTAAATTGGATCACCAGGAGAAAGTAACAGAAATAATTGTCGCACTATATAGGATCATTGAGTAGAGGCACCCATGAAACAGAACCCATGAACCTCAATCAATGAGCAAAGTCACCAAGTTGAGTCGTCAAGTAGTGAAACCCATGAAATAGAAATGCCATTGAAAAGAATCCCCACTTAATTACAACTGATAATCTTTTCGATAATCTTTCTCCATAGAATCCTTCTGATAAGCTTTGTCCCGATAGAGTTGTCTTGAGCATCATTAACGACGATGCATAGTTCTCTTCTATCATGGAACTGACCCGCTTGTAGTTATCAATGTGAAGTGTGCAAAGCTGCTATACAAATTCAAACATAATTAAACTCAAATACATATTGATTATTACTTTTTCAAAGGTCATTGTGAAAGAATGCTCGAGTTATTGAGTTGTGAAAGCTAGGTTGAAGAATTATGTACAGAGTTCAAAAGTTCGTTATAGTAATATATGTTTCATTATTCACTCACTCACATTTTTTCTCATACTACACAATATCAAAGGCTTGGGGCCAGAAAGCTTCTTCTAAAGAGATTGAGGAGTTGTTTATAATTCACCTATGTAGGCAAAGACATGAGAATCTATATTTCTTCCACATGCTCAATACTGCAATGGTTTGAACAACTTTATAAAATGAAGTGAAATGTATGAGATATTCCACAAGGTAAACTTTCTTCTTGATGATGAAGACCTTAATGTGTATCAAAACATCTAGAAAAGTGGATTATATGCCATCATAGTTAGACCAGCCATGATGTCATACATAGATGCAAAGAAATGGGTATTTTCGCACTTGGACAAGAATGTGTGTGCCGTATTGGACGAGAATAAACAACCTATCACCTCTTTGAAGCATGAAGAAATTTATATAAGGTATAAGTCATCGACACCCATTTCATTTCTTAATGTTACATTAATGGATAATTTCATCGAGGGACATGAAGATGAAGAAGAAGAGATAGAAGAATGGTGGCAATAAGGGGCAACCCACCCATCGAAAGGAAACAAAGTTTTTATCACGCATCATATGAAAGAGCCCTACAAGATTTTATCATCATTAATTTGCAAATTTTATGGAGAGGAGGACTGCATCCATTTTAGAAGGGAATGGACCCCCATGGCATATTATGTAGAATAAAAGGGACACATCTTCAATTGGGTGCAACTCTTATCAATCAACATATTTGAGACAGTGAAGAGGGCCCCTTCCCTGAAGACACTGTTTTTATGTGTCTACCTATTTAATCTATGTTGTTTGTGCAAGTGTTCATTTTCCCGATATAGGGTGGCAATGGAACCCTAGCCTATTCCCTACCATGTTTAGTGCTTCCAACTATAGGAAAATAGCTATAGGGAACATTTCTATGAGATTTATGAGCATTTTATTTTACCATTGTTACCCTCATCTACAAACATAATGCTTTGAGAATACTAGGTGAAGCCATAAAATCTCTAGAATAAATTGGAGACTCGTTCATTGGAAAGTGTTATACAAATATTCGAATATATGGGAGTTCTGGCTCACCTCACCTTCTACCCAAATTTATCCCTGAAAAACTACTCATTAGACATGTAGCATATCAAACAACAAAAGTTGGGATCAAAGTTGAGCTGAATGTCAGTAAAAAAAGACAATAGCCTAAATTCCCTATGACCATAGGGACACAAGCCCTAACCAACTTGCCACATGCAAGAAAGGAGGTTGAATCTTTGAAAGAACCACATCTATGTTTATTAAAATCCAGACAGTATGACCCCAATAAAATAATAGAAGAACAAATAAAGTCTGTGGGGTTATTACATACAATTGAGCATGAAAAGAGACCCCAGGAAGACATCTTCAAAAGGGTTATCTCTTTTGAAGAAGCTTTGGTAAAAATCCAGAATGAACCAAAAAAGGAGTTTTTGAGGTTATTAATGGATGAAAAGGGAAAATAGATGAAAAGGCACTTTGAGGCATTGATTTCCCGGGATATTATACAAAAGGAGGCAAGAAGGAAATCCCAAGAAAAAAAGGAAAAATAATTGTACAACAAGGCTATATAAGCTAATGAAATTTATGAGAAGAAATAGGTAGAGAAGGCAGCATATACTACCAAGAACACAAGCACAAGGATAACCAAAAACAAAACAGAAGAAAAACAAAGGAAGAAGGAGATGAAGGATGAGGCCACCAAGAAAAAAGTTGACAAGGAAAAGGATGAAAAGGATAAAGCAAGAAAATTGAAGGAAATTGAAAATACAATGCTAGTGAATGAAGTTGCCAAGAAGAAGGAAGTAGATAAAGTTGCTAAGAAAACAGTGGCAGGCAAAGCCGATAAGAAAAGCCTTGCAAACGAGGCATAGAAAAGGAGAGTAGTTGATGAAGTTGCAAAGAGAGAATAAGAAGAGGAGAGGAGAAAGGATCAGGAAGCAACAAATGCACAAAAGTAGAAATATGAACAAGAGAAGGTTGGCTACAATGCTAACCCCTTTCACCAAAATTCACACTCTAGGAACACCCATAGATATTGGAACTTCATTGAATTTCATCCTAGCTAGGATAGATATAAATACTAAGGAAATAGTGGTTTTTGAAGACACCCTACCAGATGTGGGGACTTACTATTATATCAAATCAAAGAGGAAGATAACCACAAGAGAAAATAATGCCAAAATCTTATGGAAGCACCAACATGGTTGGAAGCATGGGAGAGATAGATTACTTGGCCAATGGGAAATGAACCACAAAAGATTCCTAGGGAAACAACTTCATCCCTACATGCATTTTTAGGGGAAAACTTTAGCACAATGGAGGACTTATGTGCTTCCCTGGATGAAAGTAAGATAAGGATATCTTCATTAGAATATCAACTAAGGAAGTAAGAGAAACAAATAAGTGCACACTTTTCCAAAGAGTTTAAAGACAAAGAAAAAATGCACAATGTTGAACTTGATGAAATCAAACCTAGACATGCGCAAGAGGTAGGATAGTGTATAAAAGAGTATCAGGAGCAAGTCAATATCTCCAATGAATAGAAACAAAAAATATGTGAGTTAGAGGATCTAGTGCATAGTTGATGCTCTACTGAAAAACATAATTGAGAAAATAATGCCATGAAAGTAATGAAAAATAGAGCATTAGATATTAATGAAGAATTAAGGGATTCATAGACACGGGTTTTCAAAATTCTAGGGGAATTTCAAAGACATTAAGAAGACCATATATATTTTCAAGATCATGTGAATGAGAAGAGCGGTAAACATAGTGAAGCCAAGCATTCTTTTGACAAAGTAGCAAACTGGCAAGAAAGACACCTCCGAGATCCGAAGAATTTACCCAAGTATGATGTAAAACAAAGAACAAATGATAAAATATTATTTGATTCATACAAAGACATATTTGATGAAGTCAAAGAATATGGAGAAAGAGGCACTAAAGCTTGCATTAGAATATGGAACTCATCAAATGAAATATTATAACATTTTGGAATGGAACCAATGGCTCATTTCGAAGATGTAGGCCCTAGTGAAATAAAACTAAAGGATGTAATAGAACTCTGAGATAATAGCAGAGAGGAAATACAACAAATTCAACAGTTGGATCAGAACAACTTGCACAAATACTTCGTGAATCATGTAGAAGTAAATACATACACCAAAGATTATGTCAAAAGAATCAAACAGGAAGTCAAGAAGGATGTAGTCACCAGGTTTTGTGATGGGGAACTTCAATTGGAGAAGATGAATCTAGAGAGACTAAAAGAAATAGAATAAAATTTTAGGATATGGACAACCTACATGGAAAATAAGGAATTTGAATAGTCATCCACCTAATCCGATGTGTCATTTTGTTTATTTATTGCCCTAATTTTTTTATTATGAATGTAATATGAATAGCCTTAGTTAGAAGTTGGAAAGTTAGTGGTAGCTGAAAATAATATCTTATTTCTATAAAATAGAGTTCAAAACATGAAGCAAGGACTTTTTCCCATTGTATGTTTATTAAGCCCTAGATATTGAATTATTACATTTCTAGTAGGTCGGCTAGAAAGCTTCATTGCACCCTTTCATCATAATTGTAACCCTTTGTCTCATATATATATCAAGGAGATCTAGTATTAGGATCATCTTATCTCAACTCATATTGTATTCTGAAGTGGATATATTGTTAAGGAGGGTTCTCCCTCAGAGTGGACTGTAATTTTTTGATTTCTTATCATTTTTAAGGAATTGGATCATAACATTTGGTATCAGAGCTCATTGATCCTAAGGTTTTTCTTCTCCAAGCAAGTCATCTTAGGATTTTTGCTATACATTTTTTCTATGACAATTAAGATGGTGAAAATTAGAGGTTATTTATTAGATATGGCAAGTTTTTTGTGGTAAAAATTTCATTCCTCCGTATGATAAATGTACAACAAGGATATATAAGCTAATGAGGGTCCTCCAACTTCGTAAGGCCATAACTCTCAAACCGTGAGGAGTTATGTGACATTCCACATACCACCATAAATGGCATGACATCTACTATCCATATGTAATAGTCTTACCTACAAATATATCAAAACTCATACCATTATCCATCAAACAAACTTGGGTCCATTACTCAAACCTAGGTTCTCCAACTTCTCATGACCATAACTCTCTAACCGTGAGGAGTTATGTGGCATTCCACATACCACCAGAAATGGAATGACATGTCCTATCTATATAGAATAGTATTACCTTCAAATGTATTAAAAATCATACCATTATACATGAAACAACCTTGGGTCCATTACCCAAACCTTTGTGCTACCGGAATTCGTGACCAAACTTTCTTCAAGGGTTGACATCAATGAAAACCAACCTTAATCAACAATAGTCCTTTGGGTACTTACCATCCTGTCTATTCAACATCATATTCACACTCTACCACGAGTTTGAAAGAATTACCGGTTGATATGGGCAATGGTGCCAACCATGATGAGGAAAATTCCCTACTTTCGAATTCAACAAATAATATGCTAGAGGAACCTACAACTCTTGCAGAGAAAACAAACTTGTCAATGAAAAAACACACTACTGCAGGAGAGAATGCTAAAATCCAGGATGGTATGATGGAGNATCCATCAAACAAACTTGGGTCCATTACTCAAACCTAGGTTCTCCAACTTCTCATGACCATAACTCTCTAACCGTGAGGAGTTATGTGGCATTCCACATACCACCAGAAATGGAATGACATGTCCTATCTATATAGAATAGTAGTACCTTCAAATGTATTAAACATCATACCATTATACATGAAACAACCTTGGGTCCATTACCCAAACCTTTGTGCTACCGGAATTCGTGACCGAACTTTCTTCAAGGGTTGACATCAATGAAAACCAACCTTAATCAACAATAGTCCTTTGGGTACTTACCATCCTGTCTATTCAACATCATATTCACACTCTACCACGAGTTTGAAAGAATTACCAGTTGATATGGGCAATGGTGCCAACCATGATGAGGAAAATTCCCTACTTTCGAATTCAACAAATAATATGCTAGAGGAACCTACAACTCTTGCAGAGAAAACAAACTTGTCAATGAAAAAACACACTACTGCAGAAGAGAATGCTAAAATCCAGGATGGTATGATGGAGTGTCAACAATTATCGAGTCCTAAAATTATATCAGTAGTCAGAAACATAGATTTCACAACGATTTTACCAAATTCATTGCGAAACTGTTGGAAAGAGAGATTTCATAGCAAGTTTACCAGTTCATTGTGAAAGTGTTGAAGGAGGTGTTTTTGTAGAAAACTTTTCTAGAATGCTGCAAAACTACACAATCAACAAGAATTGTTGTTCAATTGAGTGTCAGTTGGAACAAACATCCTCGAAAGCTTCAGGGGGAATGAGAGGGACATGTGTTCCATCATCTTACCATGTAGCATGATCTATTTTGTATACATTAATTACCTTAGACAACGTCCTAGAAATTAGGAGTCAGTAATGTGTTATGTTGTAACTTTTGCAACGAACTCCTAAAATAAAGATGAATCTTATGTAACTACTTCATATCGAATTCATTAGGGTAGGCATAGAGGGATAGACTATATATCTGAGTTGTTTTGATGATGGGGTTAGAGACCGAGAGTTTGGAAAGAAAATCCCGAAAGGGGTTTGGTCCTAAGGTCTTGAGGCATATTGTAGAAACTCTTCTACTATGTATGCTATATTTCTTAATCTAAGATCCAACAATGCTTGAGACTCAACTTGTGTTTTTCCTCATGTTCATTTATTCCTTCATCTGATCAAATGTAAAGTCTTTATACCTTATGTATGAATGATCTGTGTATTTCAGATTCATGAGCAATAGATGATTTGTTGTAATTACCTGATTCACACGATGGTGTTTGATCCTATAATTTAGTACTAGGATTTATTTCTAGTGTTAGATTTTCTATTGGTGAATATTTTAATCAAGTTGTTATGAGATGAAGATATTCATTTGTGTTTTCCTTTATTTCTTCATACCTGGAAACCTTATCTCATTGAGTATTAGGTATTGTTGCCTCATTTGTGAGAGTATAGTGTGTGAGGGATTTGTTATGTTGACTCCATTCCCAATGGAATATTATTAATATAAAATCAGCTTGTCGCCCTCTCTCTTTCTTACTCAGTCTTGTTGATCCACTCAAACATAAAACCAATTTTAATCATTCATTTTCAAATGGGTATTGGGATTACCCTATTAACAGTCCAAGGGTAACTCCTAGTGCTAACACCACCTACCATTGGAAACAACATGATGTGGACTATCCATCTATGAGGGTTTTGCATGTTTTTGCAATTTCCTTCATTCTCTTTTTCCTCACACAACTTCGAGCTTCGTGACCACACCTCTGGGGATTCTTGGAGACTTATTCAAAGCATCTTCCTGCGAGGGCCATGCTTAAAGTTATGCCATAAGGGGACCACTTTGGAGACTTCTCAAATATGCTCATCACTTCTGGGGGATTCTAAACTTCTTCTGGAGTTGACATCAATGACAACCAATTTTCCAACACACACATATAAGGAAGCAACTATTAACTACATGAAATATGAACCATGGACTAGGATATTAGAACACACTCCAAATTATTTTTGTGACAATAATTCACATGCCCTAATGATTCAATAAATCAAGACACATTGTTTCAAATCAAGGGTTTATAATGCCTCCATAAAGAACATTGAAAACTCTACTTGGAAATTCTCATTAAATCACTAAAACACATAAAACCTTGTCCAAGTAAAAGTTAATAACATAAATCAAAGAACTTACAAGCATGATCAACACCAATTACCTAAACAACAAATTATTTACATTATATCAAGGGTTATAAATGTACTTAATGCACATGTATACAAGACAACCCACGTTTCAGAAAATGATTTCTTGATGTTTCTATGGAGATTTGAGATAACAATCCTTGTAGCCAATTACGACTACATCTAGAAAAAAATCAAACATATCAATCAATATATCTTTTAGGAAATCATGATTTCAATGTATGTGCAAACCATTCAAATTGAAAGGTATATATAGACAAGGATTTTTTTACTTACCATAACATAGTTTGGATGATTTGTAATCATGGAAGCAATAGTCTTAGCAACCAATTCATCAATATTATTCATAATGACCCTCTTGTAGACCCATGTGCAAAACTTGTGTGCAACAATAATAGGGTCACAACGTTCAGAGTTGAGTCAATAGCTGAGTTTGTTTAACCTATCTATGATCTTATCAAAATGTATAGTCTTAAGTTTGTAATATTGCTTGATATCATAGATTGTGTAGAGCCAAAACCAAACAAAAACATCAAAAGATGTGTATTGGTATTCAAGATTTGAGTGCAACTATGGTACATAGATGACATTCTATGTGAACCACTTTCAACAGTGCCATGTTCGATCAATTGTAGAAGAATACAAGAGAATTACACATGATCATGAGTGGTCAATGTGATTGGTGCATGCATGCATAATTATTAAAACAAGAATTATAAAGCATTTACCTCCTAAATATGGGATTAAGATCAACAAATGGCCTTCATAAAGCTTCACGTGTTAGGCAAGCCTTAAGTTTGAGTAATATGGTCATGATGTCCTTCCCACACATCGTTGTGTCCACTACCTTTTCTTTGTTTCTTCTCTATTAGAGGCTTTCTATTGCAATAGAAATGGCATTTCCATGTATTGGAAAATTGGTTGATACTTTCACARCGACAAGCACAAGGGAGTGCTCAAAAGTGGAGAGAGAAGATGATAATGAAGTAGTATAACTACCTTTTTTTCTTTGAAAGAAGGAARCAAGGTTGCTTCTAGAGAAGAGGAGAAATATAATTGTTATGGTCTCTCTTGCACTATTGTTCCTTTGTGCTTCCCATTCTTCTGCCACTCTTACTATCATTATAGGGTTTTCAACTCAAATTTAAGCTTGAATGGCCTTTAGAAGCTTCACATATGAGGAAAGCCTATAGTTTGAGTTAGATGGCCATGGTGTCCTTCTTAAGCATGGCCATGCCTACCACTTAATTTTTCTTTGTATCTTCTCTACTCAAAGCTTACAATTGTAATAAGAATGACCTTTTCAATTATTGGAAAATTAGTGATATTTTCATAACAATGATCACAACATGAGAGATCACACCTCCTCACATGGATATATTTTTTTGCATTTTTCTTATATTATTTCTAAAACATGATAAAATAAGATTTCAAAAACTTCTAAATTAAATAAATAAACAAATAAACAATTCCAAACTTTACTATAATCGTAAAAATTATATTTTCAAATATTCTCTACATCAAAAATTAATAAAAAAAGTGAAAATAATATTCACTCATTGGCAAAGACTCATCAATTAGAAAAAAAACAAGAACAATGGCAACTCTCCCTTAATAGTCATTATCTACACAAACATAAAGAAGAGGAGTGGTTTAACTCTCTACTGTTTGACCCATATATGATTAAAATCTCTCAAATCACCACAAAAATATATCAACATACCACCAAAATGTGGTTAAAAAGTAGAATTGAAAATAACAAGAAGAATGCCCTACACAATTATATAAAAGACTATGGTTTCTCACTATTTTTGAATGATATGTATTTATTTATGAGAAATTGTAGGGCAATTTGGTTTGAAAGGGATAACTCACTGAAATTGTTGTATGAAGGGGTTTTTTATGTCTTACAAACAAGTTAGTATTATACACCAATTTCATGTCTGGATTGATCGCGACCTTAAAAATAGATTATTATTATTATAAAAACTCTCTTGTTATAGCAAACACATGTTTAAGAAATGAGCACCCTATAATATTTGTTGAACAATGAGCCTTGGATTTTGATATACATCAACATACAACCAAAATGTGGTCAAAAAGTAGAATTGAAAAGAACAAGAACAATGCCCTACACAATTATATAAAGACTATGATTTCGTGAGTATTTTTGAATGAGTGTTTTTGAATGCTATGTACTCATTTATGAGAAATTATAAAATAACTTGATTTGAAATGGATAACTCAATCAATTTCTTGTAAGAAAAGATTTTTTTGTCTCACAGACAAGTAAATTTCATACATCAATTTGATGTATAGTTTGACAGTGATCTTGAAAATAAATTATTAAGAAGAAATAAGTAGAAAATGACCAATAATATTTGTTTAAGAATTTTGATTATATTTAAAGAAGCCTAAAATGAGCGGCTGAAACTATGGCACAGTTTTAATTGTAACTGTGAAAAGACGGACCTTCCACCTCATCATCCATCAATTCTCTCTGAGCACAGTGGCTTCTCTCCGTGCAATAATTGCTGTTCTCTCTGTAATCGTCGCCGTGGAAGTTTTCCAGCCTTGAGTCCTCCCGGAATTTTTATGAAATTTGAGTGTATGGATGTACTAATCACCCGGGCCCGCTGCACGATCCGGCTTTTACATTCAAAAATTTGTGTCGGTAAATATCTGTCCATCGGTCAAAAAAAATGTACGAAATTCATGATGTTGTTTTATCTTTTGCGGCGACAGTGCTCACAAGTTGATTGATTGAACAATCTATTCAAAGTTTTAAGACGATTCGCATCTTCTGAATATTCATGAACGTTTTCTTGTTTTTCATGCCGACGATAAAAACTATCCCGTTATACACCAGCAGGACAAAAGCAAAGAATGGGCCATCTTTCTGATTAAAATTTAATCATTGCCAATATATCTTTTCTTGTCGCATAGCCAATACGGTTTGATAAACGTGCATACTTTTTTCAGCATATTATAATGGCAGTCAATGGTTTAATCGATAAGGTTATTTTTCCTTCACAAACATCGAGAAACATATGTATTGATAATTAATGGGAGATTTGATATTGTAAAAAATAATGTTATGTTATGTTATGGTGTAATGGGATAGGTTAAAATTAGGTATCATGTATTGAGTTAATTATTGATTTATTGTTTATTTGATATACATTATTGGTATAGAGGGATTATACTGATCGATAAATTATTGATTTGGTATTAGATTGTGCATTGACTAGAAATATTTCCATATTTTCTATTGTTGGAACAAAGGAAGTGGAAACATCGATTTTTATATAATAAAAAGTATCATGTTTGTCAAGATTTGATTGGACAACGGATTGGAGGTCTTATCGCTGCCTTCGCTATTCCCAATGTTAAATATCTTGGCATATCCAAAGTATTTGGTAGTATATGGTCTTTTTGAATCATATATTTTATTATGCATTGGTCGAAGGTGGATTAATGCTAGCATTAGTTCGAATGTTTCCCTTAGCATTTTCCGCTGGGTAGAAAACATTCTCTACCATATTACTATGTGTGATTTTTGCTTTATTGTTGCATGCTTCGAGAGAACAGGCCTGCCACGCTGCATATTTTCTTAAATGCTTGCATAGGCCTACGCCCTTCGACGGTCCTAACAGTCTTCACTTTTTACTTAATAGCTCTAGCAATGTTAAATGATTATTGTACATATGCGTTGCAATACAGTTTCGTTCATCGTCAACATCGTTGCTCGAGTGCTCAATCCTTGTTTGTTGGTTCGTTCCATGATTCTGGTTCCTGTTTGATTCAACTTTGCAAAGTTGAGGTCCTGTAGTTGCAGTTCAAGCTCTTCGTGGTTGTTCATTGGTTTGTTGTTCTTCAACTTTGCAAGATGTTGGACCTGTTGTTGCGGTTTGCAGTTTTTGGGGCTGAGCTCTTGTCATCCTTTGCTAAAGGGTAAGCTTCCCTGTTATTGTTGTTTTTTCAATGGTGGGAATCCCTGCCTCGAAACTCTGTTGCAGACCATCTTTGTCTGTGCTCTTAGTTTCTGTTCCTGGAGACCATGCATCTTGCAATGCAGAGGGATTTACGAAAAGTAGTTGGGAACCATCAGAAGAGGGAATAATCAGGCGGGTTGTAGATGCAGGGTATGCTTTTATTCTATGGGTCGAAAAACTACGTCTACCTATTCTCTTTCTGTTGAGTAAAGTTATTGTTTTATTTATTTCTCTGTTTTCTTCTCATCTGCTATGGGGACTAGGGGGGATTCAAGTTGAGAAGAAGAAGGTTGAAAGATACATACAGGGATTGGTACCCTATTTGCTTTCCTTTTTTATTTTGCTACCTTTTGTTTTTTTCCCCTGTTTTTCTCTGTTTTCATAGAAACTGAAAGTATGTAGCAAACAGCTTCAGAATGACAGTTGAAGAGATGAAATAAGTAATAGATGTTGAGTCGTATGAAATAGATATACATTCCATTATACATGACAACATTGACGTGGTTTTGCATAGAAATGGGCTTTTTAAATTGGATGCATTCTCGTATACTATTGGGGATTGCATTTTCGATACATTCCAGGTTCTATTGCATTTTTTATATTCATCAACCGAGATGCACAATGGATTGATATATTATTTATTGACCTGTTTTAAAAATGGCGATGTTGAGGCTTTGCAGTCCTATGAATACGAACTGGAATCTGATTTTCTTCGGCAGTTGCATGGAATACATGATGTCAGTACGTATTTTTCAAAGATGCAGTTGTATGCATCTCCAGTTCTGCCTGTGCATGAGAGGGGACTTTGGGGAGATACATTTTGTATACAGTGGCTATCTAACTGGATGAATATATCAGTTGGCATTTGGTCATTGACAAGAAAAACAAGATATATATTATTCAACAAAACTGCATTTGACAATCCATATTGCATCTTGTTCCATGATGCCAATGCCCTCAGTGGCCATTATGAACCATTGTTGTACAGGAAAATGTCCATATGAAATATAGAAGGTCCTTGTATCTACTTGTTCGTTATTTGCAAAGCCCTTCAATTGCAATGGAAACAGATTTTGCATGGCATAGATTGCCATGGTTTACAGCTGGCAACAAACGTTGTGTCTAGCTGTGGGGATAATCTGTTCAATGCAATTTGTTGTTTGGTGGAAGCGGAGTTCGATGTTCAGTCGCTGCGACTTTACACTATACAGTCCTTTTGCAATGCAATTATAGGCGGAAACCAACATGATTTTAGGTGCTTGCATCAACACCTTTGCCCATATCTCGTAGAAAATATGACAACAGTTGGAAGTTGGCAGGAATACCTTGTGAACATGGTGCTTCCATATGAAAAAGGGAATATGGAGGGTTGCAGATTATGTTTGCAATGGATGTCTATGATATTCAGGGTGAATATCCAGGTGTGGTCGCCCTTGCCAGATGCCACTGTCCATTCCTGGGTTATTGATTCAAATTACGATCGAATAATTGACATCCTCTCCTCGAAAACAGATACAAAAAATATCCATTATGAACCTTTGCTTGCACATATCGGTAGTTCAGGGTTGACTGTCCATGCCACCCAAACGACATCGAATTTGCATACGTGTGGAATGCTTTTTAGTGAAAATGAAACTCCTCCCGGTTGCGATATGGGCAGACATGGCTTAAACAAAAAAAACATGTGTAAAATTCATGACAGTTGTGATGAGGCCATAGACTGCTTAGACAAAAAACATAGAATAAGTTATCACAATTTGAAATTTTTTTTTGTCAAATTCGCCCGACTTCTGACTTCTGATAAGGTCATAGAGGCCTTGAACAAAAAACGTAAAGTAGTTTCTCAGAATATGGGTGCGAGTGAAATTCATTCCACTTTCCACCAGCTCATCCTGCCCTTGGGCAAGAAACATAGAGTAAGTTACCACAACTTGAAAAAGGTCATGCGTGAGAGAAAAAAATACATTGTTACACTTCCTTGTAGAGAAAAACTGACATATCACAATGTAAAGAAATTTGTTCGTGCAGAACAAAACATAAACAGGTGTGATCACATATCCCAGAATGGTGATGCAAATGTGTGAGTTCGTGATCTACAAGAAACACCATGCAGTAGTAGAAATGAAAACCAAGACACAGTTTCTACCAATACTTCCCTGCAAAAGAAAAATGCAAGACAAAACTACATGAAACAAATGAAAGACACTCCTTCCATTGCATGTGCAATTTGTGAACAATTGAAATTTTCAAAAAACAATAAGTATTTCATGCCTGATTTGCAAGCAGAATACCTCCGCTTGATAGCACACGATAAACCATTTTCTAGTAGGAAAGATTGTCTTCCATGCAAACTATTGCTTGAAAATGGAAAATTGCCACAGTTTCCAACCCCTGACCGAATAAGATGTAATACAACACTAGCAGATGTAAGTGCACTTATGGAACTTGAGGAGAGACTTGTGCCTCTGTGAATTGCATTTGCTCAAATCAGACCTTGGGGCTATAAACGACCCCAGATGGGCTTAACGGGATCAATTATTAATGTGCCTGTTCAACTAGATGTTGTGCAAAATGCATTACCACAATGCATTAACAATACAATTACAATCATTGTGGCTTTGAAAAGACGCTTGCGATACAAAAGTGCCTATCAGACAGGCAAAGTGCGTGTGCATGTTGTTATGAAAGCATTAAAGGAATTATGTTCCAGGGCCTTTGTTAGGCACTTTAATTGTCTAAATGAATAGAAAATTAAGGTGTTCAATATAAATTGTCAACCCAGGGAAGTATGTTATTTCAAGATAATTGTGCACAGTCTATGCTAGATTATGGAAGCAACACTAATCTAATTGTAGTAGGGAAAAAGAAACAAAAATTATTACTAACACAATTATGCTGACACAGCTAGAGTTCAACAGAATTGAAATCACAAATTGAAATATAAACCGATGAATTTATAAGAATTCTGGATTACCTACTCTAATCTAACTTTCTATTTTACTTTTGCAGGAAGAAGTTCTTTACTAATTGCAGAAAGAAATCTACTTATTGCAAGAAAGTAATCCACACTTTTATTTTCTTTTACTTGAAAAAAAGATTTTAATTTAATGCAGAAAAATGGAAAGAAGTTCTCCAAAAGTGTTCAATAATTGACTTTTAATTCTCATGAGACAGATTTATGCGCAGCTAACAAGAAGGAACTAGACTGTAACAACCACTGTATTCTAGAATTATTTAACAGATAAACCATTCATATTAAAATAACTATTCTGGAATTCAAAACAGAGGAGAATCTGTGAGGAAGGTGGGCCCTTTCCTTCTCATTGAATCCTCTCAAAGAAATAGGCTACAGTCTTCTAAAGAAATTCAATCCACTCTTCTATTGATTTGCCAAAATGTTGTGTACAATAAGCTTTACTTTACTTCACTTTCTCACAGTCAGAATTCGTCCCTCTGATTACAAAAGATCTTCTATTTAAAGTCAGAGTCATTCAATTAAAACAAAATCAGAACAACCTTGAGAATCCCCGATTCTCAAGTTTTTCATATGATATCATTAATACAAGATCTAGAACTAATCTTGTAAGTTGAAACATGTAACAATAGGTGTAGAAGATTTCAGGATCGGTGGCATTTGTTGCAGCAATCATGTAACAACAGAATCAGTGGCACCTATTGCAGAAGTCGTGTAACAACTTTCAGGATTGTCGCATAGCTGTAAAAGCTTCCAATATTGGCGCATAGCTGTAACAACTTCCAAGATTGGCGCATAGTTGTAACAACAGGTGTAACAACAATGACCATTCTTTAAGACTTGGTTTTTCTATTCATTTCAATCATTAGTTGAATCATTTTATGGGTAAAACATGTGAACGTTACCAATCAAACATGCTAAGTAAATGAAAATATAAAAGCAAGATAAATGATTCATACCTTGGGAAAAAAGGTCTTAGCATGCATTATAGTAGGCATTAGCTTAGAGATGATAAAGTTGAATAGGCAAAAGATGTGATGAAAAATGGACATTTTTGGGTCCTAACATGCCCCCCAAATGAAGACATTGCATGTCCTCATGCAAAACACATTCAAACCTTACTTTGTAGCTGAATTAGGGAACTAGCTCCTCCAGTGCAAAACTACTAAAATAAATTGATAAGTGCCGTATGGAAAAATGTTGTGTTAAAAAGAAAATCTGTGGTGTAAACAATCTGTCTGAGTTGCTTTGTCTTGAAGAACAAAATCAGTTTGAGTTTCTTGACTAACAACTCGTGAGGGAAACAGAGGTTCTTGTTTGAAAGCTGCTGGTAAACCAACAGTTGCCTTATGATGTTGAGATCTCCTCAGTTGTGTTGTTCTATGTGTAGCAGTAAGTGCATGTTCAGTCTTCATTGAGAGAGTTGTTGGTCCTCCAACAACCGACACTTTTACTATCTTATAACCTACCTCAAAGTATATGTTTCCACACTCAAAGCACATGAGTTTTTTATTTCTGTCCATAACAGCTTTTGTTAGTGCTAGGATGTCCAAAGTAATCCCTTCTGGATTCTTCTGTCGAGCTGTCTCCAATTCCTGTTTCAGGGTATGTAACTCTGCTTTGAGGCTTTCATTTTCTGTTATGAGTGCAGTAATTTTGGAGTTTTCTGTAGTCCTTATCTTTCTCTCAATTTGGGCAAACAGTTGGGCAAGTGGTACATCCTCAACATTATTTGTAACTGGTTCTTGTGGAGCAGTTATACTGTCAATAATTGTTTTTGGTTGAACAATTGTTTCTTTTGTAACAGTTGGGTCTGTCATGACTGCATCTTGTGGATCAGTCTCGTCTTGGACAACTGGTTCTTGTGGAACAACTTCATCCTGCCTAACTTGTTCTTCTATACCAGTCCCATTGTTTGCAACTGTGTCTACTGGCACTCTTTGTTCACTGGAAGAGACTGATTCTTGTGTGATAGTCTCTTCATCAATCATAGAGGATAATGGATGAATAATAGGAATAGCTTGTTCCATAGCTTGCCATCCAATTGTTGCTTCTGCAAAGCTCGTAGACCTCGTTTTTCTCCTAGGTAAAATAGAAACGAAAGCATAGTATTTCTTCTTCGTTGTTGGAGGAGGAACATGTTGTTCTTCCTCAACCACACAAGTAGGAAATTCAGGTATACCTGGGTCTGCTATGATCTGGACATCGTTACTTGACGTATGATGCACAAAATCATCAGGTGGAGATGATGATTCTGCTGCGATTGGAGTACATTCAGTTTGAATTGAGAGAATAGTTGCTTGCAGTTCTAGGCACAAAGTAAAACCTGGTGTACGTATCTTTGTAGAGTTCTCTGTCACAACAACATAAGGTGTTTGAGTTGTTGCTGATATAATTGGGTCAAGGTCTTTCTGACATTTTCCCTTGAATGGATGTTTTCTTTTCCGAGATAATCTACCGGCAATGATAGTAGGGCTTGGAACAATTGTTGCAGCAATAGGTGGCTCTGTTGGTGCAACCACAGAAGGGGTAGTCAAACTTGTTATTGCAGTGGACCATTATGACCTTGTGCACTTTCTAGGTGATCCAGATATAGGAACAGGGGTTCTTTGTTTAGGATCAGGAGGTAATTTTTCAATAACATTTGTCGCGGCCAAGGGCTGGGACACATGGCTCGGTGTAGTAGCTGGTTGTTCCTCATTTTGAGCAATCACAGCTACAGGCTGTGTCAATTTACCTCCATCAAGGCTTGTCTGGTTGGTGCTAGGATGGTCGCGGGTTGTGCGTTTACTTCTCTGGGTCATCTTACGGGCATCGACAGTAGGGGTTTGGATTGTTGTTGCAGCCGAGGGCAGAGACTCAGGAAGAGGTCTAAGCATATTTGCAAGTATAGAAGGTGGCTGGTCTTCTACAACAGGTAATGGAATTTTGGAAATGATCATACCTTTTTGAATTAATAGTCCGATGAGTCTGTGATTAGAAAGGCAGTTCTTGGGGTTTTTGGATTTTTTTACAAAATGAGCCATGTTTTTCAATGAATGGAGGAGAAAATAAGGAATGTTTATGAATTTCTGATGTCGCAGATGTGATAATAAGATGAAATAAGAAAAATAAACAACTTGGTACCTTCCTTCACAGGTAATGAACCTTTTGACGAACTCTGCAACTTTCCCCCATGGCTCTGGTAAGGAATTGACATCTGCACCTTGGCCTTTTGTCCAATTTTTCTCATTGTTGGCGAGGAAAGATTTCTAAGCATCCAGAAGATGTGTTTTTCGGTTAAAACACCGGTCTCCTATTGTTGGAAACCCTGTGATAGCAAAAATTATTTCTTCTGATACTGGAATCCTAACCCCATTCACTATTGAATATCCTTCGGTGAGATTTTGACTAAACTCCAATACCTCGTTCTCATTAAATCCCTGCAGCTTCTTAAAATACAATATCCAGCCGGCCTGGAAAAATATTTGGTAGGCCTCTGGGTGTAACAACAAAATGTCCAAATTTGCGGGCTCATACCTCACAACTGATCCTCCCATGATATTACTTGAGAGTCTAGTAGGCACATAGGAGGAGAGACTAACGCTTGAACCAAAAATGCAGTCGGTTCGAACATGGTTTGTGTGTAGAATACAATGTCTTAGCAAAAAGAAGTGTGGTCGAAAAGGTGGTGAAGGTGAGTATAAAATACCATTTGGACAGCTAGATTTGGATTCCCCCCCTCCCCCCAACTAATCGGATTGGCTCTAGGTGGATCAATTTAGCACAAGTGGTGAGAAAACGGGAAAGCGTGCTTTTATATATTCATTACTTTAACACATAGGATTAGTCACGTACCTCATATCTTACTGCACATAACTGTCTGTCAGAGTGATCGCGTTATCCAAATGCCATCTGAGTTGCATGGAATAGATGACATGATGAAGGATAGTGTGAGAAATGACGATATGACAACTGGAGTAGATATGGAGTCATTTTTGGAGATAATCAGTTGGAAGTCACCGGATGTGAAGTCAAGTAACGATTAAACAACACTTTCGTTTAGAGAAGGCGAAAAAAGATAGATGCAGTATGAACAAATTAGTGGTGCCACGACATGTAAAGAGTGTAGAGCTAGAGTAGTAATATTTGGTAGAAATGAGAAAAAGAAAGAGTAAAGTGGCAAGAAAGAATAACAACGATCAGTGTATCAGCAGGTACTTTGACCAAAATGGCGGAGGTAGGTGTAACAACAAATGAGATGGTCGGAAAAGAAAATGGTGTAACTGCGTGAAAAGTGACCATGGTGTAACAGTAGGGAAATTGAACAACTTATCGGAAAAGGGTGTAACAGTAGGAAATAGGCCAATTTGTCTGAAAAGGGTGTAACAGTAGGAAAATCGACAAATTTGTCGGAAAGTGGTGTAACAACAGGAAATCAACCAATTTGTCAGAAAAGGGTGTAATAGCAGGAAAATCGACCAATTTGTCGGAAAAGGGTGTAATAGAAGGAAATCTGCCAATTTGTCTGAAATGGGTGTAACAACATGAAAATCGGCCAATTTGTCGGAAAAGGGTGTAACAGCAGGAAAATCGGCCAATTTGTCGGAAAAGGGTGTAACAAAAGGAAATCGACCAATTTGTATGAAATGGGTGTAACAGCATGGAAATCAGCCAATTTGTCGGAAAAGGGTGTAACAACAAGAAATCGACCAATTTGTCTGAAATGGGTGTAACAACATGGAAATCGGCCAATTTGTTGGAAAAGGGTGTAACAGCAGGAAATCGGCCAATTTGTCTGAAATGGGTGTAACAACATGGAAATCGGCCAATTTGTCGGAAAAGGGTGTAACAACAGGAAAATCGACCGAATGCTGCATCACTTAGCTTTTAGGAAGTTTTTCAACTTCCATCAACTAATCGTTTGTCACATTTTATGTATTCATCCATGTTGCTCATCAATTCACCTGCACACACAAAAACTGCTTGATACCCTTCAAGGCTGAATTTATTAGCATAGTAAACACAATCAAACAAAAACAGAGAAATTTAAATTTTGTCAAGTTTATTTATATACAAGGTCTGAAAAAAATAAGTCCTAAGGTTGAGAAAGGGAAGGAGCAAGCTCCATTCCTTTTAAGAATTGATAACCTATATCGGTTGAACATCTAGATTTGAATTCTGCCTTGGACAATGGACGTTGATACAGGCACATGCGATGACCATTTGCATGTAACTGCGCATCAGATCCATCAATAGTGATCAACCTGACTGTCCCATTGGGAAAAAAAGTGTCTACCTCATAAGGTCCTAACCATCGTGTACACAACTTACCTTGAAATTATTTAAAGCATGAATCATACAACAGAGCCCAATCTCCTTTCTAGAATAATTTCTTCTTGATGACTTGGTCATGCCATTTTGTTCTCTATTGTTGAATCACCGAGGTTTGATGAATGGTGTCCAAACACTTTTCATCAAGCTCATTGAGCTACTGCAGTCTGGCCTTCTATGCCATAGTCAAGTCAAGGTTGATTTTTGATGTAGTTCTTAAGGTTTTGATTTCGAATTCAATGGGAACAACATGGCTTTTTCCATATACCAGCTCGTAAGGAGAAAAACCAGTTGTGTTCCTCCAAGTAGTTTAGTAAGCCCATAGAGCTTCATGAAATCTGTCTGTCCAATCCCGATGATGTTCTCTCACTGTTTTAGTAAGAATGGCTTTGATAACTTTGTTGGTAATTTCCACCTAGTCATTGCCTTGTGTATGGTATGGAGAAGCTATTCTATGTAAAACATGATATTTACTGAGTAGGACTTCAAGTTTATGTGATGTGAAAGAGGGTCCTCCATTAGTTATTAATTCTCTGGGAACTCCAAACCTAACAAAGATATCTTCGAACAGAAATGCTAAGACAGATTCTTCTGAGGCCCTAATGAGTGCTTTCGCCTCGACCCACTTGGTCATGTAATCTATACAGACCAATATATATATATATATATATACTTTTTTATTAGAAGGTGGGTTAATGGGCCCTATGAAATCCATGGCCCATCTCTCAAAAGGCTCTAACACTACCTGAGGCTGGAGAGGCATCTCATCCCTATGATTTGGCTGACCCATTCATTGGCAACTGTCACAAGTTTGAACGTATTTATTGGCATCTTGAAATATGGTGGGCCAAAAATAACCCATCCTTAAAATTTATGCCCGGTCCTTTTATCAGCAAAATGACCCCCACAAGGGCCATCATGGCAAGCCTTCAGCAGATCATACACTTCATCATCCCTTACACATCTCCTGATTTCCTGATCCAGGCCTGTGTAGAAAAGGTATCCTCCTATGCAACTATACCGAGCACTCTTCTGAATAATATTCCTTCTTTCTCGAGGAGATAAATGGGGAGGTACCTTCCCTGCAACCAAATAATTAGCAATGTTTGCATACCAAGGTGAGTGAGCAGATACTGCAAACAAATGTTCATCTGGAAAGGAATCATCAACAGGTAAATTATCATCATTTATATGTAATCTTGAGAGAAAATTAGAAACCACATTTTCTTTTCTTGGTCTATCTACTATAGTGATGTCAAATTCTTGTAGTAGTAACAACCATCTTGTTACTCGGGCATTAGTGATAGGTTTATTCATCAGATATTTAATTTTTGTATGATCAGTATGAATAAAAGTAGGATATCCAGTGACGTAATGCCTGAATTTATTGATTGCATAAACTACTGCTAAGAATTCTCTTTCAGTAATTGTATAATTTAATTTAGCAGGAGCCATGTTCTTGCTGATATAGTAGATAGCACATGGATCTTTGTCTTCCTGTTGCCCTAGTACTACACCGATTGCAGTATCTGAGGCATCTTAAGAAATGTGAAACGAAAGAGCCCAATTGGGCCCTCTCAAAATGGGAGTTGTGGACAATTTATGTTTTAGATCTGTAAAAGACAATTCACAGTTGTCAGTCCAACGAAAGTCAACATCTTTTGTTAATAGAAAAAATAAGGGGGAAGCCAGTTTGGAATTTTTTTTAATGAATCTTCTATAATAGCCAACATGACCTAAAAAACTTCTTACCTCTTTCTGAGTTGACAGAGTTGGAATATCCAAAATTACCTGGATTTTGGCTGGGTCTACCTGAATTCCCGCATAAAATGAAGTGTCCTAGCACTACTCCCTTGCTCATCATCATATGGCACTTTTCTGTACTTAAAGAAAGATGAGACTGTATACATATTTTGAGCACTTTTTCCAGATTAGCCAAGGCTTCATCAAAATCAATTCCATAAGGTGTAAATTCATCCATGAATATCTCCATACAGTCATTCACCATGTCAGAAAAAATACCAATTACAACTCTCTGGAAGGTGGTTGGTGCATTACACAAGCCAAATGGGAGAACCTTGTAAGAAAATGTACCCCAAGGGCTATTAAAAGTGGTCTTATCTTGGTCCTGTGGAGCAATTTTTATCTGGTTATAGCCACTGAATCCATCTAAGAAAGAGAAAAACATTTTCCCAGCTAGGTTGTCTAGTACCTGATCTATAAATGGCAGAGGGAAATGATCCTTCTGAGTGGATTTATTCAGGGCTCTATAGTCTACACAAACTCTCCATTTCCCATTCTTTTTAGGAACAATAACTAATGGTGAGACCCACTTGTTGTCTGATATAAGGCAAATGAAATCAACATTGAGAAGTTTCCGGAGTTCCTCTTTAACAATTTCTTTAAGGTTTGGATTCATCCTCCTTTGGGGTTGGCAAATGGGTCAGAATTATTCTTTAATGTATATATGGTGGGTACATAGTTCAGAGAAAATGCCTTTCATATCCATGTAATCCCAGGAAAATGCTTCTTTATGTTCAATCAATAATTTCATCAATCGGCAAGTTTCAACAGTGGATAGATCGGGATTGATGTTCAGGGTTTTTCTAGGTCCAATTTCTACAACGATGCTCTTGGAACTGACTTTAGGAAACAATTCAACTATTTCATCATCTGTTGTTAGAGAATTTGTTGTTACAGATGAATCATTTTGATTTTTAGTGGTTTCTGAGAACATTTCTGAGCTCATGTCTTCCTGGACGATGGGGTCGAAGACTCTAATCAATTGGTGGTGCGTGTTTCATGTAACAGCAGAGGAGTCACAGATAAAGCAGTTGATTAATTCGTCCTCTGTCTCATCTTTGAAACTCAGGGCTTTTCCTATGGTTAGCACAGGTAGAGCACTTTCATCTTCAGTGTCCATCCATAAAGAATTTTCAGGTTCGGCACTAGGTGTAGCATGAGGATACAGGATCAATTTTTTTTTGTTATAACCATCAGAGATGGTCATGGAACGAGATCTGCAACCAATGAAAGCATCATTTGTAGCTAACCATGGTCTTCCTAGAATTATAGGGTGGCCCCCTAGACGGGTTTTTGGTTGCAAAACAACAAAATCAGTAGGATACTCCCATGATTCCACGGAAATGACTAAATCATCTATTACTCCTTCTTGTCTGATGGTAGAACGATCAACTAATTTGAGAACTGTAGGAGTAGGTCGGACTTGTGTTTTGAGTTGCAACAATTGTGTAGCTTCTATTGGCATGATGTTAATTGCCGCCCCTAAGTCGACTAGCACATGGGGGATAGATGTCTGTCCAATTTTAACAGTGACTGTAGGGTTTCCTGGGTCGCCATATTTAAGAGGTGGGGTTTTTCCTTACATCAGTTCAGACAAATACCCCACTACATGCACTGTGAGGGGATCCCTGGGTTTTCGTCCAGGTATTTTTATACAGAGATCTCTTACAGTCTTAGCATAAATAGGGACATCTCTGATCGCTTGCAATAGCGGAATATTAACATGCATATTTTGCAATTATCCTAAGAGATTGAAGGATGGTAATTCCATAGGTTTGGTAATTGTCAGCCTCTCAGGGAATGGTGGGTCTACTGACCCTATTATAGGTTGGTCAATTTCTTCTATATTAGTAGATGGTCTTTCCCCTGATTCATTGTTTGACTCTGAAGATGGAGCATCTTCAATTATTGGCTCGACTATTCTCCCTGATCTTAATTTGATTTCATCACAAGGCATACGAGTAATAGACAAGGCTGGAACATTGTGTATATCTATGTTCTGAACGACCTTATTATTTGGGTTTGGGTTAGGTTTCACAAGCATCTGAGGTCGTAAAGGAGGATTGTTCAGTGGGGAATTTGGGGGTAACTGCAGTTGTTGCTGCTAGTACTGGGGTTGGAACTGTTGTTGATAGGGGTTCGGTTGGTGATGGTTCTGATAAATGAGATGTTGTTGAGGGCCTCTCCAATATGGGTTCTATTGTCCATGATGATTCTATTGATGGGGAATAGGTAACCATGCATTGGTATCTTGATAAGGGGTTGGCATCTGATGTGGAGGGGGAGCATTCGTCTGGTCATATAGTGGCCGATTGTTCCAATAATTAAGTGCTGCAGGAGAGAATTGAGAGTTCATACCTTGACCTCTTGGATGCCATTGTCTCCTTTGTGTAATTAGACAGGTAGCCTCTGCTTCCTCATTAGTTTCCTTCATTGATGCTTTTACTCCTGGTAGAGAGGGACATTGGTCAGTAGCATGATCTAATTCACAAATAAGACATAACTGGGCACTGTTCAACGGGCACTCCCTTGGTGGATGTTTCTTTCTGCATTTCAGACAGAAAATGCACAATGCTTGCTCTGATTCTACTTGTTTTTGCTTGATCTGTAAGGTGTCAATTTGTGAAGCAAAAGAGTTAATCATCTATGTTTTGAAATTTTCTAACAGATTACCTATTTCTGCTCTTGTTGCTCCTCCATTGGCTGATTTATGTACCCTTGAAAAAGTGGTATCCTTGGTAGTTGACCTATTCTTTGTAGATCCTTGAGAACATCTTTTACAGAGGTCTACAATGTCCTCATAGGATTCCTTAGATATATCTCCTTTGCCTGATTTAAATTTAAATTTAAATGATTTTAAGACATTAAATGATACATGTGAACTCGCACCTCTTCAAACTCTCCCACTGAGAATTGAGACAAGCCTGTCCAAGTAGTAGGAGATGGAATAGGGATCTGTGAACAACACAACTAAGAACTAAATATAAAATTCAATGTGTTAACAATTATACAAAATTATAAATGTTGTTGATCTCTTATTCAAAAGAGTGAAAATTGAACAACTATTAGAAAACACATACCTTATTCAACCCATCCAAATTTAAACTTGTCAAATCAGGTCCCCTACCTACTGGAGATTCATTTAACATATCTCCAAACTGCAATTAATGACAATAACAACTCGATTATTTATATATATACAATGATATCTAAATCTATAATTAGAAGTAAACTATCAGAAAATGCATCAAAATTTTCGTAACTAGAACACATACCAATCTGCGGTTTGGGTCATCATTCTGAATGACCTTATTCCAACCATCCTGGCAAAAATTTGCATACTCCAAAACATCTTCTGCTGACATTGTAGCTAAATCCGCATCTATTTTATAAACAAATGTGGCTTGGGAATTTGCTTCTACTCGCTGACTGTTCATGCCAACATCAACACCATAAACAATTGCTTCCAAATTTTCTTCGATTTCACTCCTGGCCTCTTTGCCAACCTCTGATGTAGCTTGCAACTATGAAAGTGAAGCAAATGCCCCTGTTGGGTGAGGTACTAAAGGTTGTGGAGGCCTCGACATTGTCGCACTTCGATATGCCCATTTGCGATCATATGTACGTCATTTACCAGTCCCATAATATTTTGATGGTAGGCTAGTATAATCAGGGTGCATATGCAAGAAAAAATATACAAAAAAATGTCTTGCAAAATAATGTGGAACCTCATCGTCCCACGACAATTTCCCATATTCCGCCAAAAAATTGTTATACAGATTTCCTGCAATGTCAAGGTGCTTAAAATATTGCACCTTCAACATCTTCCGCTTTGGGCCCTCTTTGAAATTGAACATGGAAATGGCGTTTTCTTTTGTAACTGTATTTTTTATCGCCTCTCATTTATCAGGAACCATCACCTCTGACTTTCGCCACTTCATTAGATCGACAAAACTGTTAGTGGTTGGCCCCATCTTATGATATGCATCCATAAAGTTTTCCAATGAATGCAAAACAATTTGAAAAATTTGTTTGCTCTCCTGAGGGAGTTCCAAGACCAGCAAATCATTTTCCAACCTCTTTTTAACACCCGATCTTCACTCAAGCGTCATTGCTTCAGGATTCCCTTCCGAGGGAAGTTCATCACCAACATTTGAAGGATAGGTGGACATAGGCATGTAATCTTTTGTTTCTTGATAACGCGGCCTCCTAAATCCACCTTCACCCTCTGCACCAACATTTGAATCTTCGTGAAAACCACTCTCATTGTTGGCCCTTGCTCTAAATTGATTGTCTACACACACATTTGAAAGTAACTTCAAGATTTAACCTCACATAAATTTAAATACAAAAAAATCAACAAAAATAAACAAAATTTAAGAAACTTACCAGAAATATTCTCTTGTCCATAGGTATTCCCTACATTCTCAGGTGTAGGAATATTGATGTTCAACCTATCTAAGAAGACTGCATCCATAGCACTGTCTTGAGCAGGTTCTGCAGTTGATATATTTACAGACTCGTTTGAAAATCTCCTCTGACGAGATTGTTGTTGCTCACTCGGAGTCTCAGTCGAAGAAGGAGTTCTTGTTCTTCCTTCTTGAGAATACCTAGAGAGTTTGCGAGGAATGTTTGGAGAATCCCGTGTCAACATATCTCCTCAATATCTATCCACAATGTAGAGTTTATCAATAAAAATGCAGAGATGTACACAAGTTCAAGCAATTAAAAACGCAGAGATAAATCAAAGTTTTAATCAATCAAGCTGCAGAGGTACTCGCTCATTAGAAGGCGCAAAGACTAGACATTCAGCCATGAATCAATCAACTCAAATATAAGTAAGGGGTCCATAGACAGTATGGAAAATTCTTATCCTTCACTCATCATCCATGCACAGAAAAGCAGGGAATTTTAATCTATAGGTCTTTAAACACTGAAGTGACGACCGTCGATTCGGCTCCTAGACGACTGCTCAGGCACGGATTGATGAATAAAGGGATAAGTGAAAAAAGATAAAACCATAATATTTTCATAATAATCAATAAAACCCACACATAGAAATCATTGAAACCAGAATTTGGGTTCCCCAAGGGAAATCAATTCAAAAAAACAACAAGCAAGGGGATTCATTAAAAATTGTGTATGGTTGGATCCACTAAGAAAAACGTATTAGAAAATTTCTTTAAGATTCCTTAAAAGTTACATATGGTTGGATCCACTAAGACCATATATAATGCAATGCATTAAAATCCCCAAAACAAAGAGTTTAATCTTCATAACCTCACACACCCACTAATAACATAAGAAATATTCAGTACGTGGTGCACAACAACTTGTTATGTCTTTAATCTTGGCGCATAATAAATCTTTCTTTACTAAGTGGTGCACTCTTATCTGATCACAACTTGGATAATGTTATATTATATAACATATGAGCTGTGCAAATGTTATATTATATAGTTGGATCACTCGAGAGATTTATGGACAAATTGTTCGATAGTTGTGGATATGGTTGAACTAAATACATAATTGTGAAATACTTTATGGTCACCTAAAGTTACATAAAGGGACCTAATTGTGTACTATAAACTAAGGGATTTCTACATTGAGTGGATAACTACCCAAAAATAACTCAATAACATGTGCATATTCTTTGAACATGGTTCAATCCACTAAGACCATATATGTATTCCTTATAACATTTCTTTATGAATCATTAAAAGTTCCCTATGTTTGGATCCACTAAAAAAATGTATAAGAACATTTCTTTAAGATTCCTTAAAAATTCCCTATGGTTGGATCCACAAAGATCACATATAATGCAATGCATTAGAATCCCCAAAACAAAGAGTTTATATTCATAACCTCACGCACCCACTAATAACATAAGAAATCTTTAGTAAGTGATGCACAACAACTTGTTATGCCTTTAATCTTGGCACATACGAAATCTTTCTTTACTAAGTGGTGCACTCTTGTCTGATCACAAATTGGATAATCTTATATTATAAAACCTATGAACTGTGCAAATGTTATATTATATAGTTGGATCACTTGAGAGATTTAAGGACAAATTGTTGGATAATTGTGGATATGGTTGAACTAAATACATAACTATGAAATACTTTATGGTCACCTAGAGTTACATAAAGGGACCTAATTGTGTACTATAAACTAAGGGATTTCTACATTGAGTGGATAACTACCCAAAATTAACTCAATAGCATGTGCATATTCTTTGAACATGGTTCAATCCACTAAGACAACATATATATTCCTTATA
>ML789441.1:305188-327964 GCA_009831015.1 Picea engelmannii
GGATATGGTTGAACTAAATACATAACTGTGAAATACTTTATGGTCACCTAAAGTTACATAAAGGGACCTAATTGTGTACTATAAACTAAGGGATTTCTACATTGAGTGGATAACTACCCAAAAATAACTCAATAGTATGTGCATATTCTTTGAACATGATTCAATCCACTAAGACCACATATATATTCCTTATAACATTTCTTTACGAATCATTAAAAGTTCCCTATGGTTGGATCCACTAAAAAAATGTATAAGAACATTTCTTTAAGATCCCTTAAAAATTCCCTATGGTTGGATCCACAAAGATCACATATAATGCAATGCATTTGAATCCCCAAAACAAAGATTTTATATTCATAACCACACACACCCACTAATAACATGAGAAATATTTAGTAAGTGGTGGACAACAACTTGTTATGCCTTTAATCTTGGCACATAAGAAATCTTGCATTACTAAGTGGTGCACTCTTGTCTGATCACATATTGGATAATGTTATATTATAAAACATATGAACTGTGCAAATGTTATTTTATATAGTTGGATCACTTGAAAGATTTAAGGACAAATTGTTGGATAGTTGCGGATATGGTTGAACTAAATACATAACTATGAAATACTTTATGGTCACCTAAAGTTACATAAAGGGACCTAATTGTGTACTATAAACTAAGGGATTTCTACATTGAGTGGATAACTACCCAAAAATAACTCAATAAGAGCATGTGCATATTCTTTGAACATGGTTCAATCCACTAATACCACATATATATTCCTTATAACATTTCTTTATGAATCATTAAAAGTTCCCTATGTTTGGATCCACTAAAAAAATGTATAAGAACATTTCTTTAAGATCCCTTAAAAGTTCCCTATGGTTGGATCCACAAAGATCACATATAATGCAATGCATTTGAATCCCCAAAATGAAGAGTTTATATTCATAACCTCACACACCCACTAATAACATGAGAAATCTTTAGTAAGTGGTGCACAACAATTTGTTATGCCTTTAATCTTGGCACATAAGAAATTTTCCTTACTAAGTGATGCACTCTTGTCTGATCACAGATTGGATAATGTTATATTATAAAACATATGAACAGTGCAAATGTTATATTATATAGTTGGATCACTTGAGAGATTTAAGGACAAATTGTTGGATAATTGTGAATATGGTTGAACAAAATACATAACTATGAAATACTTTATGGTCACCTAAAGTTACATAAAGGGACCTAATTGTGTACTATAAACTAAGGGATTTCTACAGTGAGTGGATAACTACCCAAAAATAACTCAATAAGATGTGCATATTAAAAGTTCCCTATGGTTGGATCCACTAAAAAAATGTATAAGAACATTTCTTTAAGATCCCTTAAAAATTCCCTATGGTTGGATCCACAAAGATCACATATAATGAAAGGCATTAGAATCCCCAAAACAATGAGTTTATATTCATAACCTCACGCACCCACTAATAACATAAGAAATCTTTAGTAAGTGGTGCACAACAACTTGTTATGCCTTTAATCTTGGCACATAAGAAATCTTGCTTTACTAAGTGGTGCACTCTTATCTGATCACAAATTGGATAATGTTATATTATATAACATATGAACTGTGCAAATGTCATATTATATAGTTGGATCACTTGAGAGATTTAACGACAAATTGTTGGATAATTGTGGATATGGTTGAACTAAATACATAACTGTGAAATACTTTATGGTCACCTAAAGTTACATAAAGAGACCTAATTGTGTACTATAAACTAAGGGATTTCTACATTGAGTGGATAACTACCCAAAATTAACTAAATAGCATGTGCATATTCTTCGAACATGGTTCAATCCACTAAGACAACATATATATTCCTTATAACATTTCTTTACGAATCATTAAAAGTTCCCTATGGTTGGATCCACTAAAAAAATGTATTAGAAGATTTCTTTAAGATACCTTAAAAATTCCCTATGGTTGGATCCACAAATACCACATATAATGCAATGCATTAGAATCCCCAAAACAAAGATTTTATAGTCATAACCTCACACACCCACTAATAATATGAGAAATCTTTAGTACGTGGTGCACAACAACTTGTTATGCCTTTAATCTTGGCACATACGAAATCTTGCTTTACTAAGTGGTGCACTCTTGTTTGATCATAGATTGGATAATGTAATATTATATAACATATTAACTGTGCAAATGTTGTATGAGGGTTGTTCGTATTCCTAATATAAATTCCGATGAGGTGATGCAAATGTAATATTTGTGAGGCTTAGTTGGAGTTAGAAATCTAGATAAAATATAGTCATATAAGGTGGCAATTCACGTTGATTGAGAGTAATCATGACAATAATTTTAAATGTAAGTGCATCATAACCTATTGTAAACATAGTAATGCAAGTTTTAATGGGATATATATTAAAAAGAAGATGATTTTGAGTGATTCTTAATTGTCACAAAATTTATGGTGGTAATGAAGCCCATTTCTACAAATAGTAATGTGAGTTTTAATGACATATATATTTCGAAGAAGATGCAATTGAGTGAGTCTTTTAATTGTCACAAAATTAATGGTTATAAAGGGTAATGTCTATAGATATCCACACTCCCTTTGCGTTGTGGGAGGGTCATGCTATCCACACTCCCCTAGATGTGTGATGACTAATACAAGTTGTCTACTAGATATATTAGGTCAAAGGTTTGAAGATTTCACATTTGGATTATCTCTAGAGTTAGTTCAATATTGTCAAAACTCCAACATATTTCAACAAAGGAAGGGATGGGAGATGCGAGATGGAATTAAGGGTTTAAAGGGAGACTGGTGATTTACTTTATTTATTTGTTTTCATTATTAGTTGTTAACATTTTAAAAATTACATTAGGAACATCGCTTGTTATTATCATCTACATATTGATATGAGATATGTCTGTGCTATCTATGCCTAAATATCCAACACACATACAATATTATGATTCAATAAACACATTAGTTACTAATGTCTAGGTTATTAATGAATTAATTAATAAGTTGTCAATTTGAAGTTATATTATATGAATATAAATATCATCAATAAGATAATAATTAGTTCTCATCTTTAAATATTATATGAAGTTATAATAATTAGTTCCCATCTAAGACTCTTTTATTTCTATATTAGACTTTATTATCCAAAATGAATTATTAGTTATAATTATTCCTTTAGTCAAAGGGTCACTACAATTGGAAAAGACCACCAAAGTGGGAGACAAGTTCCTTTTTGAGGAGTTTACAATGATAAGAGTCTATGGTTTGGAAGAGACGCCATATCAAAAGTGAGTGTTGAATTTGGTAGAGAATCCATATTAAGAGACTGAAAAAAAGTGAAATTCATTTAGTTACTGACTAAAAATCCAAGCATATTAAATTAAATATTGATCGGGTTAATTTCAAGGAAAAACCAAATCTACACAAGTAGGCACAACGACAAAAAATTCAGCCATGAATCAATCAACTCAGAGATAAATAAGGGATAGACAACATAGCAAATTCTTATCCTTCACTCATCATCCATGCACAAAAAAGCAGGGCATTTGAATCTATAGGTCTTTAAACACCGAAGTGACGACCATCGATTCAACTCTTGGCCGACTGCTCGGGCACGAACTGATGACTAAAGGGATAAGGGACAAAATATAAAACCACAATCTTTTCATAATAATAAATAAAACCCACACATATAAGTCATTGAAATCAGAAGTTGGGTTCACAAAGGGAAATCAATTCAAAACAACAACGATGGGATGGTAGATGCAAGATGGGATGGTAGACTTTAATGGTTGAGATAAGTTTGACAACCTCATTATATAATTAGAATCAGAGAGTTCCAAAACCACTAGAGACAAATAATGCGGTTGACCAAGAAACATTGCCATGGTTTAATCCTTGTGGTGTACCACATGACCAATACACTTGTTTAGTTGCCAAAGAGGCTTTTGAACAAGCAAAGTGAAGCTAATATTGATAAACCAAATGATCTAAATAATTATGTGGGTGAATGGACAAGTATGATCGACAATCTTTCTAATGATCAAACAAATGAAAGAATCATTGATCCTACCATCATTGATAGGGAATTATCACCCAATCCATCCCAAGAGGAATTCAAGAGGAGAATTTGTGAGAAGGATTGGGTTACTTACTAATGTAGGGGTAAACAAATTCAAAAATAAGTCAAAAGTAATCCAACTCAAAGTAACCTAATTTAAAGTCTAACCAATCCAAATTCCAGTAATCAAAATCAAATAAATCCAAGTAAGTGACCACATGGAACTCCTAAAGCAACCCAACCAACTCAAGTTATGAAGAAAAAGTGGTTACTTTAAAAAAAAAAGTTATGAATTGTTTTTGCATAATTGTATGTTGGATTCTAGGGAATTAAAAAATGTTATGCCATTAAAATTTATGAAAATATTAGGACTTGAAACCACCAAACCTTATAGTAAACAACTTGGTGGTTTCATTCCTTGGCCCTGAGATCCTTGAAGAAGAAACCAATGCGAAAAGTAATTTGTTTTAAGAAATTCTATCATTTAGATATTAAAATGACATCTTAATGAGAACATATGCATTATATTTTAAGAGGAAAACTAGCATACCATTATTAGTGATTTTATTTATTTATATAATTTTCTCATAAATTAAGGTTATATATTTTGGAAGATTTAATTCAATTTTCTAAGTTTCAACATTTTACACCATATTCTAATATGTTGTGCATGTACCCAATAATTCTTTGTAGTAACGAGATTGTCTTTTTTTATAGATTTCTATTACAATTGACATGTGATGAGAGGAAAGCATTAGCTTACATCAACCCTTACATTTTTTCCTTTAAAGAAAAGATAATATAGTTTATTCATAATCTCATTAGTTGAGTTTCATTTGCATCAGAATTTCTTAAAATACATCCCAAAAAACATCTTAAATAGACTCAAATTTAATCACCATGGATTTCATCAACATATACATTAACATAAAACAAATGTCATATTCAAAATGGTTCCATGAATGTAACAACCATTGTATAACTCTATGCATGCAAATCCAATTTTAGATGTTAGTTTAAAATATAAAAACATTATTGTAGAAGTTGTTTGTATCAAAAAATAAGAGAACAATGTTGTCACAACAAAACTATATTTATTGTTCTCTATATCAATGAAATTGTAATGAAGGTTTTCTTTAAAGTTAAATACATAAACACACACTAAACTGGGAGTTGATTTGATTCTCATCCAAGAACTTCCTAAAACTACTTAAAAAGACAAATCACATCAAAACATTTTATACTTGACAACAAATAACTAAATATTAGTACACAAGACAAGTAAGAGTGATTTTGAAAATGTATCATAAAAAATAGATGTAGTCCAATAATAAAAACTTAATATTTAAAAATACACAATTAAGGAAAACATAACAATGGTATTACATAATCACTACTTTCTAAATCCAAATGTATTGACATAATTTTGTCAACGTTGTACTAATTTTGCTCCTATTGTCGCAACTACTATAGACATATTTTTATATTTTTATATTTTTGTTAGGTCTCTGAAATATTGTGATATGTACTAGGTCCTTTATGGTGATGTTTCTTTACAGTTGTTGTCAGAGTCTAATTTTTTTCAGTTTGGACACTATTCAGGGTAGTGGTGGCCCTGTAGCAACCATGCTTAGCCCCTGGTCTCACTGTTTATAGTTAGAATAGCTAGTCTATGTTCTGTCTATTTTCTGCAACTCTATCTATTTATGTAGCAGTTGTATGAATTTCATATGGAATTGGGCCTTTGTTACTGGTTGTAGATCTACTTATACGGTTTCTTGAAGTACTACATGGACATGGCCGAATATGGCCCTGTCCATGTACATTGACATGCCCGAATTTGGGTTTGTCCCTATACATGGAGAGGGCCATATTCATCCTTGTCCATGGACAGGGACAGGTCTAAATTTGGGCATGTCCCTATACATGGACAGGGCTGAATAAGGCCTTGTCAACATTCTAAACTCAAATTTTTAACTAATAATTTATTTTTTCTAAAAATTAAACATTTAAACATATTTGAAATTCGGCCCTATTTTAAAATTGAAAATTCGGCCCTGTTTAAAAATTGAAAAGTCTGCCCTGTTTAAAATTGAAAATTCGGCCTTGTTAAAAATTGAAAATTCGGCCCTGTTTAAACATATTTTAGACATGTTTAAAAAATTAAAATTTAAACTTATTTAAACATAAGGGACAGAGCCATACTCAGCCATGTCCATGTACAGGTACAAGCCCAAATTCGGGCCTGTCACTATACATGGACACGGTCGAATAAGGCCCTGTCAAAAATAAAAAATTAGCTTCTATATTATTTAAATAGAAATTTAAAAATTAAACCAGAAATAGAAATTTAAAATTTAAATTCTAAAATTCCAAAATAACTTTAACTTCTAAATTCTAAATTCTACATGGACAGGGCCGATTTAGTTTTGTTTGTCAAATTATGCAGTTTCTGCTTTGTTCTTTGCTTAACAATTATTTTATTTGCTGTCCTGTTTTTACAACAGATCGAGGTTTTATTTGACGAGATCAAAATTTGTTTTGGTTTCTTTTTTCATAGTAAAAATTGGCCCGAGTACATGGACATAGGGTACCTAAAGGGCATTTAAGGTATATTGTAAATTGGCAGGGCCATATTCGGCCCTGTCCATGTACAGGTACAGGCCCGAATTTGGGCCTGTACTTGTACATGGATAGGACCGAAAGCAATCTAAATAAAAAATTTAAATCCTAATTTTAAAATCTAAATTATAATATAATTTCGGCTTTGTTGTAAAATTCAAAACTTATACACATTTAAGCATTATGGACAGGGCCATATTCGGCCCTGTCCATGTACAGGTACATGCACGAATTTGGGCTTGTACCTGTACATGGACAGGGATGAATATGGCCCTATCAACAATCTAAAAAACAAATCTAAATCCTAACTAAAAATCTAAATTCTAATCAAATTTAAATTCTAATCTAAAATCTAATTCTAATATAAACATACCTGAATGTCGTCCGCTGCTCCAATGTCCACCACCCACAACAAACGCCAAACGCTGTCCACACAACCTCTCCGCACAACGGAAAACATATATCATTATGAAGTGTCTATTGTCCACTTTTTAATGTTTAAAAAATATATTTGATTATGGACTATATTTATTTGACTATATATTATAGATTCATGTTAGCTTTAGATCTATCATGTGTCGAGAGGGATCAAATCTATCAAGGTGTAAACTTCCTTTTAGAGTGAAAAACTTGAGGAAAGGTCTGTACTTCGAGGGATTTGATCCCTCTCGGTGCATTATAGATCCAGAGTTAACATGGATCTACGTTGGTTCTAGTTGTCTTGGGCAGTAACCTGGAATTTTCAGATGATAATCTTTATCTATATGTATATGTTTAAGATGAGCTTGATACTTTGAAATTTAAATCATTATGAATTCGAATAACAAAGTAAAATTTTTTATGAATATGAATAATAACAAAGTAACATTTTTTAGTGATAAAGATGTTGAATAATAATAAAATGGAATGGTTAAGATATTGAATAACATATATACTGCATCATATCATTAAGAAGTGATCTAAGAAAGATATTGAATAACTCATATATTACATAGTAATTGATCTCAGCCAATATTTTTTTCATTTTCTCTTACACATTGACACACTTTCTCATCTTTACCTCAAGATATTGCACTAAAAGTGAGTTCTTGAGGAAATTTAGACCTTCCAACGTTTTCACATTTTATATATCCTAATATTATAATGGTTTTAATGTGCAAATACTGATAGATAAATCACACCTAACCAAACAACATATAGGACTTTAACGTACAATATTTGTTTTGAAATTGATTTTCATTGCATTATTTCTAAGTTCATTTCGCTTGATAATTTACACTATCTCACATATGAAATCAATATATAGGATTATTTTTCTTATTATCACTGAAATCAATGCACCCTATTCTTTTACATTAGATTATCATTAAAATGAATACAACTACTTGATTATGGGTGTGTGCACAAAATTGGTGGACGAAAAAGTGGCAAGGGGGTCAGCAGGAACACGCATTCCCAAGAACATGAACGCGTTCCTAATTCTATAGGTTTGGCAAGGCTCGAACCTTCAGTCAAATTGCCACGTAGGTTCGTTAGCAGGAACATGCACACGTTCTTGCTGTGCCCAATTTTTATGGGACCGTAGACACGTGTTGTGCTCATTTTTACATCGTTCCTTGCAAATTTCCTAATTGGAGCAAGCAATGAAGATGAATAAAAGAGGATCAAAAACATTAGTCATGGGTTATGGATGTAAATCCCAATGGCATTGAAAAATTATTCACTAGTGATGCAGGAGCATCGCTCTACCTCAACAACACACCAACATTCCATCTCATCAACGCGCTTTCAAGGAGGGGAGAGGCGCCATCCCTCTCATTTTTCCTTTGAATTTTAAATTTCAAAATGTAATTAATGCAAGTAAATTTTGTAAGGCTTGAGCATAGCCAAGCCATGCCTTTGTATAGGCTATAGATAAGGTTGCCTTAAATGACCGACAGTAGGGGAGATCTAGATTTGATTCGGACTAGATGGCCATTGAATGAAATTAAATGTAACTCATGAGGTTAGGTGATTTGGAGGGGGAAAAAGGCTCGAGGAGCCCCTTTTCTCATGGAGGGTAACACATGCCCAGAGGAGGCAGTAGAGGGTAGAGAAGAGAGGAGAGGATAGAGTTGAGACTCTATTGCCGTCTAGCCTGCACATATTGTAATCAGACATTCATGTTAATAAAGAAAAGTAGTTTTCCTGCATATGATTATTTATGTGTTTATGTGTGTTTTATGAATGTTATCTGTGGTTATGTATGATGTAGATGTGAGTTGGATTCCATCTGCAGAGTTAAGATAGAATTCACTATCTAGCTGAGAGTTTGTTAAAACGTTCTAGGTTCTTTAGGCTAAGCGCAAAAAGTGCGCGACAGAGTATTGGAAACTCTGTGAGCCAACGTAAGGAGTATGTATGTAGGATTTACTTCAATTTCAGAGGAGAATGTGCCAAGAGGGCACACCAGATTATTTTACAGACTCAGAGAGGATCCTCAAGGTTACTGAACACCTTGGAGGGAAGACTGTGCAGAGGAAGCACAAAGAGACAAAATTGTTGAAGATTATGTAGAGCTCTGCTAGGAGGGCATTGAGAAAGTGAAAGTGTGCACAAGGTGAAATCTATTTCAAGTTCATAGAAGCGAAGTGTCGAGGAGAAGACACTCATAAAGTTTTTGAACACTCTGTAAGATCAACAAGAAGTGCTTGAGCAGAAATTGCCAAGAGAGCACAGATATCCCGTCAAGGAACAAAAGGGATAGAGACCTTTGAGGTCTGAGCAGTTGAAGCTCAAGGTGAAACAAAGTTGTTGAATAGTCTGGAGGAAGACATGTTCAAGGAGTGCACCAGGACAACACTGATATGAAGTGGTGAAAGACAACTATCAAGGCTAGCTAAGCGCAAGGAGTGTGCAAGAGACAGACTTATTCCAAGTCCCAAATATTAGGAGGAGAAGCACAAGTCGAGACCCAAGCATTCAGGATCGTAGCAGAAGGTTCAGAGGCTGAAACCTTTGATCACCTACAAATTTTCCCAATCTCGGGAGAATGAAGAAGCTCAGGAGGAGGAGCAACAATAGCTATTGGATTGGCTGCAGAGACAAATTTGGATCATCATAGATAAGTCCAGGTAGAAGCGAGCACATAAGGGAGGAAGATAGATCCTAGCCGTCGGATATGAGCATGAGGTCAGATAGCCATTAGATCTAAAGGAAGTTGCGCGAGGGATAACAATGGAAGTCCTTCCAACCTTGAAATTCGAGAATTTTGAAGTGCAAAAGAGAGCGGGATAATAGAAGTCTCGAAGCAGTCAAGACCGTCCATCATCTAGGGTGATAGGTGGCGGAGGATATGAGACTGTGGAACAGAAGTATTCCAGGAGTTCTCGGACAAGCAAAGTGTGAAATTGTCGAAGCTCTGAAGGATGGAGTAGATCCTAGCCGTGAGTGCTAGGAAGGGGTACGTGTCAATAAATTTGAAACTCTGGAGAAATCACTCCAAGTTTGATCAGTTGAGGAGTGTGCAAAACTCCTGAAGCTCCAAAGAGCGGAGTAGATCGCAATCTTCCATTACGAAGGAAACGTGGTGAGAGATCCGGAAGTATGGAGGTTTAACGCTCCAGGAGGAAGCAGTTGAACGAAGTTGAGTAACTCTCGAAGAGTCGGGAGCCGCAGTAGATCCTAGTTGTAGATCACTAGGGGACGTGTGGTAATGGATCTGGAGATCCAGAGAAATACCACTCTGAAAGGATTAAGGTAAATCTAGATGGAGAATATCCGAAGAGTCGGGAGCCAAAGATATCCTAGTCGTCCATTGGGACAGAACATGTGGCGTTAGATCAGTGCTTCGCTGATTCTCCAATCGGGAGGAACAGAGGTAAGAGGAGTGAAATATCTCGAAGACCAATCTAGTGGAGAAGATCATGGTCGTAGGAGGATACATGTCATCGTATCACTCATTTCATAGAAAAGTCACTTTGGGAAGAAAAGGAGTTGTAACATTCAAAACTCTTGAAGGCCGGGGTCTAAAGGGAATCACAGTCATTTTCTGTTGGAAAGGCGAGAACCGTCGATTCTTGCGATAGTTGTGTTCGTCGGTTCAGGGTTTGGAGGAATCAACGACAATTGCAATTGAAACTGTTGAAGGCCCAAGATTTCGTTAGCCGTCAGATCGCAAGGACACATGGAGAGCGGATCGAGACACCACCAATTCGGCATTCAATGTTTTGCAAGCGACGTGTGTTAGAGAGGAGAGAAACACTGAAGCACTTGGGGAGGTTTAGGCCCAGGTCATAGCCGGAGGTCATATGCGAAGAAGGAGCTAGTGCCCTTTAGTGTGAGATTTGGAAAAGGGTGCTAAGAAAGAAGGACCACAGATAACCATCGATTTGAGAATGAAAAATCAACGGTGGGGAACCATTTCAGGGAGAAGAGGAAAAAATAGCGAGCATGCTAGTTTGCAGCTTGCTTTTCGCTAGCGTCGTTGATCTCGTTGGGATAGGTGATCAACGACAATGGTTCAATTGAGATTGGGTGAGTACTTTTCTGATTGTGGGGACAAAACTCTCCGATAAAGAATGAGCACGTTGGCAGCCCACAATTACTGTGAACTTTCAATCGACGAGAAGATTGGTAATGATCAGATCGTGACCATGAAAACCCTGAGGGTGATAACAAGGCCTGTGTTTGATTGAGTTTGAGACAAGCAAGGTCTCAAGGAGTTGATCTAGCTCGAGAATATTTAATGATCCTTGACCGGGAGGTCGCGTGGCCTCGAGGAGAGAAGGGGGGTATGCATCAAGTGGTATCAGAGCTTATATTTTCTTGCAGACAATAGGAAAAGGAAAAAGGAGATAATTTGATAACATCAAATGGTATCAAAAGTTAAAGTTCGCCTGTAGACAACAGGTGAAGGGAGATAGAGAGTGATGCTCTGTAAATACTGTTGCAAGGTGTGCAACAGATGGTAGACATCCAAGTAGGCTATAGGAGAAGATGGATATGCTCTCAATTGCAGAGTAGAAAAAAAACAACTAGGTGGGATGAGGATGAAGAAAGAAAATATGGCTATCGAAGGCCATAAGTGTGGTCGAAGAGAAGACCACCAGTAGCAAAGCAAGGAAGAAATGGATCAAGAGCTCGAGGAAATCAGAGAAGATATGGAGAGGCTAGAATTTAATATGAAATAGGAGGAAAAGGTACACTGGAGGTACGAATGGCCTCTAAATAGGAAGGCAAAATGGCATGTTTAAAAGTTTTTGGCCATAAAGAAACAACAGGTAGTAAGGAGGTAGTTGAGGCATGTTGAAAACCTCAATGTCATAGAAGATAAAGTGATTCACATCTGTGAACTAGAAGTTGGGAGAACCATCAATGATGAGGAAGGGAGATCAGTTAAAGGTATCATAAATTTCCAGGAGGGCAGAGATGAATTTTCAAATTGCCAGGTGGGAAATGAGATGAGATCAATTGAGGATCTCATGAACTGCCAAGAGGGAAGAGGTGAAATTTCAGGTTTCCAGATGGGAAATGGAAGGATATTGGTGATTGATCCTAGTGACTGTCAGGTGGGTAGTGATGAAAGTTCATATTTCCAGGTGGGAAATCTAGAGAGATCAGTTGATCTCATGAGATTCTAGGTGGGCAGAGAGGAAACCCCAAATTGCCAGGTGGGCAAAGAGAAAGACAGGATACTGCCTAAGAGTCTCATGAACTCTGTTAAGAGTTCATATCAGTAAAGAATGATGATGGAGAAGGATCAAAGGTATAGTCTAATCATTGGAGGAATCAGTATATTCCTACCAATCAGCCCAGTGGAGGCCAATGCACATGATGAAAGTGAAACAAACAAAGTAAAAATAGATATGACTGTCATGGAGGAGAAGGAGCATATGCTTAAGACTGCCCGCGTAGCAGAAGAAGAAGAGCATTCAACATAATTGCTCAAAATTTTCAACCAGGAAACTGAACATGAGATGCTTGTAGTACTAGAGTTTGTGGCAGAAGAGGAAGCAAACAACATAGACTTTGTTGATATGTGTGAATAACTGGAATACCTAGAGAGGAGGGTGATAGTGCAAAGAAAGCATATCCAACATGTTAGATTGGAAATAGATGGAGGAGCATACCAACCTGAGGAGCAACTGGAGGAAGCTGGAGATGTACCAGCAAAGGAGATGACATAAGTCAATATGTCAGAGGAGGAAGTTGAGAAACATATTAGTGATGAGACTACAGAACTGGAGTCTACAACAGGGTGGTAAGATAATTCCACAAAAGAAGAAAACAACATGGGGGATCAAGATGATATACCCATTGATAAGGAGGAAGTGCAACAGATAAGACTGGATAAGGATAACAAGCCAGCAAAGCAACTGGAGAGGGTGATATAGGAGATAATAAATTTGATGGTAATGTCAACAAAAGAAGAAATCAAAAAGGGAAAGCAGAACAGAGGATAGCCTGCCATAACAACAGGGAAGAAGAAGAAGTAGCAGCAACAACAAAGTAGTGGAGTAGGTGGAAAGCTCCAAGGTAAAGTTTGGGATCCAGGGGGATTTCAACAACAGAGAAGAGGAGTTCATGATTTTCCAAGAAGTGGAGTATGATGCAAGAGCATCGCTCCACCTCAGCAGCACGCCATCATTCCAGCTCATCAACGCACATTCAAGGAAGGGAGAGGCACCATCCCTCTCATTTTTCCCTCGAATTTTAAATTTCAAAATGTAATTAATGAAATTAAATGTTGTAAGGCTTGAGAAGAGCCAAGACATGCCTTTGTACAGGTTGTAGATAAGTTCGACTTAAATGGTTGACAGTAGGGGAGATCTAGATCTGATTCAGACTAGATGGCCATTGAATGAAATTCAATGTAACTCATGAGGTTAGGTGAGTTGGAGGGAAAAAAAGACTTGAGGAGCCCCTTTTTTCATGGAGGGTAACGCATTCCTAGAGGAGGCAGTATAAGGTAGAGAAGAGAGGAGAGGAGAAAGTTGAGACTCTATTGCAGTCCAGCCTGCACATATTGTAATCATACATTCATGTTAATGAAGCAAAGCAGTTTTTCATTCATATGATTCTTTATGTGTTTATGTGTGTTTTATGAATGTTATATGTGGTTATGTATGTCAGGAGGAGGAGAAACAATAGTCATTGGATTGGCTGTAGAGACAAATCTGGACCATTAGATCTAAGTCTAGGTAAAAGGGAGCACGCAAGGGAGGAAGATAGATCACAACCGTCAGATCTAAGCACGAGGTCTAATAGTCGTCATATCTAAAGGAAGTTGCGCGAGGGATAAAAGTGGAAGTCCTTCAGACTTTGCACATTCGAGAATTTTGAAGCGCACAAGAGATCGATATAGAAAAAGGCATGAAGTCTCGAAGCAGTCAGGACCATCCATCATCTAGGGTGATAGGTGGCGGAAGATCTGAGACTCCAGAGAAGAAGTACTCCGAGATTTCTCGGACAAGCAGAGTGTGAAATCACTAAAGCTTCGAAGGTCGGAATAGATCCTAGTTGTCAGCACTAGGAAGGGGTACATGTCAACAGATCTGAAACTTGGGAGAAATCACTCCGGGAGTTATCAGTTAAGGAGTGTGCAAAACTCTTGAAGCTCTGAAGAGTGGAGTAGATTGAAACCGTCCATTGAAAAGGATACGTGGTGAGAGATCCGAAAGTCTAGAGGTTTAACGCTCCTGGAGGAAGCAATTGAATGAAGTTGAGAAACTCCCAATGACCTAGGAGCCAAAGTAGATCCTGGTCATAGATCGCTAGGGGACGTGTGGAAATGGTCTGAAGATCTGAAGAAATAACACTCTGGAAGGATTGAGGTCAATCTGGGTGGACAATATCTGAAGAGCTAGGAGCCGAAGCAATCCTGGTCATCCATTGGGACATGAATGTGGTGTTAGATCAGTGCATCGTTGATTCTCCAATCGGGAGGAACAAAGGTAAGAGGAGTGAAAACTCCTGAAGGTCGATCTAGCGGAGAAGATCATGGTCGTAGTAGGATACGTGTCAACTTATCGCTCATTTTGGAGAAAAGTCACTTCGGGAAGAAAAGGAGTTGGAACATTCGAAACTCTCGAAGGTTGGGGTTCAAAGGGGATCACAGTCGTTGGTTGTTGGAAATGCGAGAACCGTCGATTCTCGCGATAGTTGTGCTCGTCAGTTCAGAGTTCAAGGGAATCAACGACAACTGCATTTGAAACTGTCGAAGGCCCAAGATGTCGTTAGTCCTCAGATCGCAAGGATGCGTGGAGAGAGGACTGAGACTCTGCCAATTTGGTGTTCGATATTTTGCAAGCGTCGTGTGTTAGAGTGGAGAAAAACATCGAACCAAAGCCCGAAGCTCTTGGGGAGGTTTAGGCCCGGTTCATAGCCCGAGGTCACACATGAAGAAGGAGCTAGCGCCTGTTAGTGTGAGATTTGGAAAAGGGTGATAAGAAATAAGGATCACAGATAATCGTCGATCTGAGAACAAAAAATCAATGGTGGGGAACCATTTCAGAGAGAAGAGGAAAAATTAGCGAACGTGCTAGTTCGCAGCCCACTATTCGCTAGCGCCATTGATCTCGTTAGGACAGGGGATCAATGACCACGTTTCAATTGATATTGGGTGAGTAATTTTCTGATTGCGGGGACATAACTCTCCGATAAAGAACGAGAATGTTGGCAGCCCACAATTACTGTGAACCGTTGATCGATGGGAAAATTGGTAACGATCAGATTGTGACTATGAAAACCCTAAGGGTGATAACAAGGCATGTTTTTGATTGAGTTTGAGACCAGCAATGTCCCAAGGAGATGATCTAGCTCGAGAATATTTAACGATCCTTGATCGAGAGGTCGCGCACCCCCAAGGAGAGAAGGGGGGTGTGCATTAGCAAGGTTCACTACACACAATTAATAATTGAATGCAAATATCTCAACAATTCACTAATATTGTATAGGGTTTGTTCAAGTTATTGTAAAGATAACACATAGTTTTTCTTTGTGTTACACAAAATTATGTTAATGATTTTGTTGGGATAAAATGAAATTTTTGTTTGTAATACCTTTGTCATAAGTCCACTTATTAAATTGTATTTTTAAATTGTACCATATATTATAAAATGGAACCCCAAGACAATGTAAACCACCAACCAGTAGACCAAGGCGAAGAAAACCCCAACCCACCACAACCACCCAACATAAATACCCAAATTGATGAGGGTTTGGCCACATTAAGAACACTTTCAAATCAATTAAGGGGCACAAGAGAACCAAGCAGAGAGTCCTTGGCCACTTCATTGGATTTCTTTGTGAGGTCCATTGCAAGTGCCCAAGGTAAATTGACTTCTATTTCTGAATATAATGAAAGAATGTTTGAGTATTACAACACTGGATTGGATTGAAACCAAGTTAGATAATTGGGTATATCAAGACAACAATTGTTGTCTATTTTTATTGATCCTCAATCTGGACAACAACCACTCGTGAATAAGAAATTTGTTTTCATTGGTTGGTGCATCCACCCAAAAATTAGTGAAAATAACATGGATAGGTGGTATATGGTATTTGATAAACCTCCCTGCAATAACAAGAAGTTGCCTTTATATTTTTTGCAAAAATTATGGGCTGAATTTATTTTGGGTCAGCATGTCAACTACTTCAACATGAGTGACTTCCAGGGGGTGGGTCGAGCATCCTCACATAACTGATAACATGCTAGGCTTGATCCCATGTTAGTTCGTTGTCCCCCTAGGCGAAGGCCTCAGCCCCCTTCCCAACATCCTCCTTTTTTAGAGAGCTTGCAATAGGTACATGTCGTTATATCATCATTGAATCAGAGCCTAGTGAAACATGGAAGCTTTGTTGCACTATCTTGGCAGGAGGTTCATGTCGGTGACATTGATAGAGGGGTCAGAGTCTCACCCCGTACAATAGAGTTTAGTGAGGAGAAGGAACATGGACATAACATTCATCCATGTGAACCTCATAGATTCTCGAGCTACGGGAAGACTTTCTATGGGCCTATTGAGGCTAGTGGACAGTAGAGCTTCATGGAGGAGGTTAGTATCTTAACCATATCTATGTTATTCATCGTTATATATTTATATAGTAGTATGTTTATTTATATCGATATTTTAATTTATTTTATTTTGCTACGCCTATGTAGCAGGCCCTCTATGCCCATGGATACATCAATGTGTGTTTCAACCACTGATGTAACATTAGATTTATCCTACTCAATCGGTCAACCCCATACACAGGTATGTGTCACATTTGATAAATTCACCATAGTGATTTCTTTATTTTATGACATCCTCTAATTTTTAATGCTCTTGTGTTTCTATAGGTTGTGGGACCAAGCAATGTCGAACAATGTCCACCTGGGATAGATAAGTCACCTGCATCACAGGTATCATATGTAGAGTTAAATATTTTTTAAATCTCTAATTTGTTGTATTTATGTTGTTGAATTTTACTCTTTTGTACTAATAGTTCAATATTATTAATATTTATGCAGGATGCTCATATTTTTTCTAGTTTTAGTACTAGTCCTCTCCATGGGCACCTTCCCACAAATTCTAAGTTACCTTACTCGAGGTCGAGGGTTCTTCCATCACATGTACAGTCTGTAGGGGTCCATCGCCGCCCACCCCCAACATATTTCTTATTACACTAATCATTAGTGGATGCACCCGCATTCCACCCATCCACATCACCTCTTCCATCACATCCATCCATAGTTTATGCACCTATATGCCACCCACCCCCCCAACCATTTCCATCTACACCATCCACCGAGGCTTCCACAATAAAGGTTTCCTTGGAGTAGGTTGTACAACCGATCACTCCACTTATCAACGAATCTCCATAGAGGCCTGAGATATTTACAGTGAGATAATGTGTTGATGAACAATTTTTATGTATCATAAATGAAATTAATTTTATGCATATTTGTTTAAATTTCATGATTTGATCCTTGTAACTGACGCAGGGTGGCATTGCTGAGAGATTAGGATCATGGAGGAGGGTAACACTCTCATGATTTTTTGTACCATATGTGGTGAGTTGTCTTATGTTGAATTACAAAGTATCATTTTGTAAGTCTTTTAATTCATTGTGGGAAAAAAATTGTAACAATGTTTTTTTCTTTCTGCAATCTCCGGAGTGACGAACCATGCCTAGGCCCAAAACCACTCGAGGTTCTTCTTTGAGAAAAAGAAGAAATATCAATTTCCAAGATGCTCCTGAGGGCGGGGAGGGTGAAAATGGTCAATGAGTGACCAATGACATCCATTTTGTATCCAGACCACCATATGGCTATTTTTTGTGTTAGGGAACTTGCTGTCATTTTGTATATTGAGAATGAAGTGTCATTTTGTAAAACAATGTACAATTTAGACGATGTTGAATATATATATATATATATATATATATATATATATACTACACACGCATTTCATGACACGTTTTTTATGAATCTCATTGCTTTTTCATTTTATGTTGATGAATGTATCAATTTCAAAGTGTATGAATTTTATGTGGAAAGGCAAGAACGTTTCTTTTTTTCTAAAATTGTTATAAACACTTGTGTTACGCATTAATGAATCTCTTATGGTGGAAAATATTGCTAAGTGCTAAATCCATACACAATTAATGGTTCTCATCACCTAAATTTGGCAAAAGACTAAAGACCCATCCTAGTTAAGACTCCAAGAACCAATAATAACAATCATGTAGGCTAACATAATCAAAATAGAAATAAGAGAGTTGAAGCCTCACATTACTCTATCCAAAATGAAGAATGGTTCATTATAATGACAACCACAACATGTTACAAGGGTTTCTTAATATAAATTCAACACATAAAATGTGAGTGCACAATAAAGCCTCACATCAAATCAAAACATACCTCAAAATCTCCATTAAGCTTTCCAAAATGTTATACAATGTATCCCAAGAGGAGAGCTCCTAAATACCCAAATTCTTCACCCTTTACAATGGAGAGAGAGAATTATTATTTATAGAGTGAGTATCTTCTCTTATACAATAAAATATTATTATTTTCTAACTAAATCTATGACAAGTCAAATAAATATTATGATAATGAATTAGTTAGATCTCTCCTCAATCCATGGTTGACCATGTTACAACATGTGGACATTAGCCTCTCCAAAGCAATTCTCCCTCATCCAAAAATAATATTAGTATGCATGAAATAATTCTCATGAAGGGGACACACCACCAAAAATAGGCATCAAGCCAATTCAAGTGCAAAGTGTCCACATGGAATTCTCCCTCCAAGAATGTGCATGCATGCAACCACTCCACATTTGTGAATTCCAAGGTATCCAACTCCATGGATGAATGTGGAACATACCAAGTGGATGGGGCATCCATAACAATGTATGTTATAAATGCCTTGCCTTTTCTTGCCTTGATTTCCTAGCCTTTCATTGCTTTTCCCTTGCCTTACGTTCCCTTACCTTTCTTTTCCTTGCCATGCCCTACCTTACCAAGCCTTTACTTTACTTTCCATGCCATTCCTTGCCATGCCATGCAATGTATTTCCTTTCCATGCCTTGCCATTCCTTACCATGCCTTGCCTTGCCTTCACTTGACATACCATGTCATGCCATTCCATTCCGCATGCCTTGCCTTTCCATGCCATTTCATGTCATGCCTTGCCTTGTCATGTCCTGCCTTGTCATTCCCTGCCTTTCCTTGCCTTGCATTGTCTTTCCTTTCCATTTCATGCCATGCCATGCCTTTCCTTTCCATGCCTTGCATTGCATTTCCTTTCCATGCCATGCCATGCCCTACCATGCCATGTCTTACCTTTCCATGCCTTTTCTTTCCTTTCCTTTCCATGCCATGCCTTTCCTTGACTTGACCGGTCATGGAATGCATTTCCTTTCCATGCCATGCCATGCCTTATTCAACTCAACATTATACTCATTTGGATATCGCATAGTTCATATCCATGCATATACATTACAAATTTCATATGAGAATCATTATTTGTATTAATTTTCAATTAAGAAATGTGTGTTTATTTACACGATGTATTTAATTTATTATACATAATTATGAACTAGTATCGACATACTAAAGTTCCACATTTCAATTTGTTAAACAAATAAAAAAGCTATCATCATCATAAACATATAACAATAAAAATAATATCCTGTAACACATAAATAGATTCATATGTATACATATCAAATGTCTATATGATTCTAACTAAACGCAATAAATAATAACAAATGAATCACTAAGATAAGTAAAAATAAAAGTTCTAACCTTCTTAGTCCAAAATATAGGTTGTTACATTTACAAATCCCTAAAACACAACTATGATCTAAAATACATTAATCCCTCCTTGCATGTCTTTCCATGTAGCTTTCCATTTTAACCTATACAACAATAAATATATATCTTTTCATAACATTATGCAAGAAAAAATTCAATAAAAATTTGGGTTGCAATGAAACAAGCATCACAAAAAAATGAACATTTCTTATCCCAAGCAATAAAAAACATTTTTTCTAGGGACATATGACTTAAATTTATATCACAAATTTCATTTTCATCCAATGAAGTGTTATTTCCTTCCCATGTCATGCCTTACCATGCCATGTGTTTCCTTTCCATGCCATGTAATTCCACGGCTTTCCTTTCCTTGTCATGCCATGCCTTTCCTTGCCTTTACATGTCATGCCTTTCCTTGTCTTTCCATGCCATGCCATGCCATGGATTTCCTTTCCTTGCCATGCCATGTCATGCCTTTCCATGCCATACCATGTCATGCATTTCCTTTCCTTTCCATGCCATGCCATGCCTTGTCATTCCATTTCATGCCTTGCCTTGCATTTCCTTACCTTTCCATGTCATGTCATGCCATACCTTGCCTTTCCATGCCATGCCATGTCATGCCTTTCATTGCCTTTCATTTCCATGCCACGCCATGCCTTTCCTTTCCCTTCCATTCCATTCCATGCATTGCATTTCCTTGTCGTTCCATGCCATGTCATGCATTTCCATGCCATGTCATGCCATGCCTTTCCATGTCATGACATGACATACCTTACCATGCCATGCCTGGCATTGCCTTGCCTTGACATGCCACACCATGCCTTGCCTTCCCTTTCCATGCCATGCCTTTCTTTTCCTTTCCAATTAATGTCTTTCCTTTTCATGCCATTCCTTGCCATGTATTGCCTTGACATGCCTTGCATTTCCATGCCATGCCATGCATTTCCATGACATTCCTTTCCATGCCTTTCCTTGCCATGACATGCCTTTCCATGCCTTTCCATGCCATGCCTTTCCTTGTCATGCCTTGCATTTCCTTGCCTTTCCATGTCATGCCATGCCTTGCCTTGACTTGCCATGCCATGCATTTCCTTTCCATGAATTTCCTTCCCTTCCCTTTCCATTCCATGCCCTTCCTTGCCTTGACTTTCCATGGCATGCCTTTCCTTACCATGCCATACCATGCCTTGGCCACCTCAACACTATAATCATTTGGATATCACATAGGTCATATCCATGCATATACATTACAAATTTCATATGAGAATAATTATATGTATTAATGTTCAATTAAGAAATGTGAGTTTATTTACACGATGCCTTGCATCTATTATACATAATTATGAACTAGTATTCACATGTTCCACATTTCAATTTGCATGTTTAAACAAATCACAAAACTATCATCATCATAAACATATAACAATAAAATAATATCCCACAACACATAAATAGATCTAGATGTATACACATCAAATGTCTATATGACTCTAACTAAACCCAACAAATACTAAGTAATGAATCACTACGATACGTAAAAATAAAAGTTCTAACCTTTTGAGGCCAAAATATAGGTTGTTGCATTTACAAATCCCTAGAACACAACTATGATCTAAAATACACTAATCCCTCATTGCATGTATTTTCATGTAGCTTCCCATTTTAACCTATAAAAAAATAAATATATGTATTTTCATAACATTATGCAAGGAAAACTTCAAATCAAAATGTGTATTGCAATGAAACAAGCATCACAAAAAAATGAACATTTCTTATCCCAAGAAATAAAAAAACATTTTTTCTAGGGACACATGACTTAAATTTATATCGCAAATTTCATTTTCATCCAATGAAGTGTTATATCCTTTCCATGCCATGTGTTTCCTTGACATGCCATGCCATGCCATGCCTTTCCATGCCATGCCTTGCCTTTCAATTCCATGCCACATCATGCCATACATTGCCTTGCCTTGCCATGCCATGTCATGCCTTTCTTTTCCATTCCATGTCATTCCTTGCCTTTCCATGCCATGCCTTTCTATGCCTTTCCTTGCCATGTCATTCCATGCCTTTCCTTTCCATTCCATGTCTTTCCTTTCCATTCCATGACTTTCATTGTCTTGCCTTTTCATGTCATGTCATGCCTTTCCATGTCATACCTTTATTTTCCATGCCATGCCATGTCATGCCCTTCATTTTCTTGCATTTCCTTGCCATGCCTTGCCATGCAATGCCTTTCCATGCCTTTCCATGCCATTCCTTTCCTTTTCTTTCCATGCCATGTCATGCTATGCCTTGCATATCCTTTCCTTTCCATGCCATGCCATATCGTTCCATGCATTTCCTTGCCTTGGCATGCCATGCAATGCCTTGCCTTTCCTTTCCTTTCCATGCCACACCATGTCTTGCCTTCCTGTAACGACCCTCCTAACTAAGGACAACTACTCAGTCAACCGATGAATTTTTTTTTTTAAAAGTGTGTGCGCGTGTGAAGAAGAAACAACCCCCTCGACTCTAGGTCAACACTCGAACCATCAGGACGCATGTCAGACGAATACAATCCAGATGACCCAACTTATCATAACGACAACAAGAAGAAAATGCCCCTGAACAGGAGGCAGGCAACTATTGGCGATAGGCAGAGACAGACACCAGGGGTTAGGCACAGTACTGTCACCGACTCGAAGGAATCCGTCAGTAGAGTCGCAGTAGTGGAACTGTGCCTTTAAACAGCCCGAGACTACTGATACGGCTCAGAAGGTG
>ML789441.1:344233-362375 GCA_009831015.1 Picea engelmannii
ACCCAAAAGCACACTCCCTGACTCAGTCCGGAGTCCAAGGGGGTCTACCGATGCCTCCGCATCCTCAAGGTCACAAACCTGCACACTCAATCAACTGAGTCAATATCACCCGTATACATGAATAGTAACGCATCATATCATCTTTCAATCACATCATAATCAAATATATAAGGTCCAACATCAAAAAGGGTCCAGATCACTTGCGAGCAAGTGTCCTCAAAGAATAAGTGTCCTCAGTGCGCCAGAGCGGGATGTTACACTTCCCTTGCCATTCCATGCCATGCCATTCCTTTCCTTTCCTTTCCAATACATGCACCTCCTTTCCATGTCATGCCATGCATTGCCTTTCCATCTCTTTCCTTTCCATGCCATGCCTTGCCTTGCCATGATTTTCCTTGACATGTCATGTCATGCCATGTCTTTCCTTTTCATTCCTTTCCTTGCCTTTATATTCCATTCTTTGCCTTGTCATGCCTTTCCTTTCCATGCCTTTCCTTTCCATTATGTACCATTCCTTTATTTGACATGCCCTGCCTTGCATTATCTTTCCTTGTCATGCCATGCCATGTATTTCCTTGTCATTCCTTGCTTTTCCATAGCTTGCATTTCCATGCCATGCCATACCTTTTTTTGACATGCCCTGCCTTGCCTTGCCTTGCCTTGCCTTGCATGTTGTGCCATGTATTTCCTTTCCATGCCATGCCATGCCATGCCATGTCATGCCCTGAATTTCCTTTCCTTTCCATTTCTTTCCATGCCATGCCATGCCATGCATTTTCTTGCCATGCCATTCCTTGCCATACCATGCCATGTCATTCCATGCATTATCTTTACAAACCATGCCTTTCCTTGCCATGCCATGCCATGTCATTCCATGCATTATCTTTACAAACCATGCCTTTCCTTGCCATGCCATGCCATGACATGAATTTCCATGCCTTGCCTCACCATGCCATGCCATGCTATGCCATGCCTTTCCTTGTCATGCCATGTGTTTCCTTGCCTTGAATTTCCATGCCTTGACTTGACATGCCATACCTTGCATTGCCTTGCCTTGGATAACCACAATTAATCTAAAAGGTACTTTCAATATGATATTAATAAAACTAATTGTTTGTAAAAAATTAGTTATTTTCATCATTAGAGAGAATTTGTTTTAAAGTTAATTTAATAAAAAAATAATGGAATTCATGCATCGTACCTTTTTTTTTACTTAAAAAAATAATTCTTGAACTAAATGAACAAGTTTAATACCTAAAAGTCACAATCAAAGGATTCATTAAGCATGAAATTCTACCACTTGTTATCTCATCTATCTTAGATAAAATACTTGCATGAGAATTTCAATGTCATAACATATGCTCTCTTTATTCATATATCTTAGGTATCTTCATAGTTGTGAAACATGGATTATCATAATTAATAGGATTTACATGGAAAGGGATGTCACTAAATAGGTTTATGTTCCAACCTTATGGTGTAGTCTCATTATACTATTGATCCATAATTTAGTTTGGATTGCATGAAAAACAACATAACTTCAAGGCCTTTTTTAAACTCAAAGAAATAAAAACTAATCTTTCAACTCAATAACTTTTATAACAAGATATATCATGCAGACATAGACCTAGACCTTGCCTTGCCTTGTCATGTTTAGATTTTCTTAGCCTTTTCATGTCTTTCCTTTCCTTTCATTTCCTTGCATTGCCATACTTAGAACTAGACCTATATCTAGACATTGCCTTATCATGCCTTGTCTTTCCATGGTGTAGGTCATGGTCTAAGTCATTATATATATCATGGTACATGTCATGGTAATGGTGTAGGTATAGATCTTCTTATAGGTATAGGTCTAGGTCATGGTTTAGGTATAGTTATAGGTCTATGTCTAGGTCTATGTCATGGTCATGGTTGAGGTCTAGGTCTATTGACAACATGTACCTGAATGGATTGACGAGGTGAGTTGAAACTCACGATATAATTCAGATTAGGGCTCGGATGGACAAACTGTCAATTGCATTGGATCTGGGACACTGGTTTTTAGCTAGTGGGACCCCTTTGATGTCATCTCGTTGCTCAGAAAATCATTTGTTGCAGGATATCTAGGACTAGGGTTTTGCTCGATGAGGCATAGTGCAAATTCTGAACAAAAGGTTGTTTTTCAAGAAAATTGTGCCAAGTGATTGTGGGTAGCATGGTCATGTGAGCCTTGGAAAAAAAAACACGAGGGAGCTTACGAAACCCCATATGATGCTCGGTTTGGATTTTATGCCCCCAAAACAAATTGTCAACATGTCTCAGAATGTTTTGAGGAGGTGAGTTGCAGCTCAAGATAAAACTCAAACCGAGATCAGATGGATGAACCATTAGTTTCATTGGATCTAGGGCACCCAGTTTCAACTAGTGGGGCCCCTCTATTGTCATTTTGTTTCTCGAAAAAACATTTTTTGGAGGATCTCCGGGACTAGGGTTTCACTCAATGAGACAGTGCAAATTATGAACAAGAATTCAATTTTCAAGAACACTATGCCAGGTGACTGTGAGTAGAGTGGTCACATGGAACTTGGCCAAATAGACATTCAAGAGCTTAAAAAACTCTGTTACGCTACTCGTTTTGGATTTTATGCCCCGGGACCAAATTCCCAACATGTCCTTGAATGGCTTGAGGAGGCAAGTTGCAACTCATGATAAAAATCAAACCAAGACTCGAATGGATGAACCATTTGTTTCATTGGATCCGAGACACCTTGTTTAAGCTAGTGGGGCCCCTCTGCGTCATTCCATTGCTCAGAAAACCATCTGTTGGAGGATCTTCGGCACTAGGGTTTTTCTCAATGAGGCATAGTGCAAATTCTGGACAAGAAGTCAATTTTCAAGAACATTGTGTCAGTTGATTGTGGGTAGTGTGGTCATGTGGCCTTGGCCAAATAGACATGTGGGAGCTTATGAAACTCCATTATGATGCTCAGTTTGGATTTTATTCCCCCATAAAAAATTGCCAACATGTCCTTGAATGACTTGAGGAGGTGAGTTTCAACTCATGATAAAACTCAAACCGAGACTCGGATGGATGAATCGTTGTTTGCATTGGATATAGGGCACCAAGTTTCATCTAGTCGGGCACCTCCATTGTCATTATGTTTCCCAAAATATAATTTGTTGCGGGATATCTGGGACTAGGTTGCAGATTTTGAACAAGAGGTCGATTTTCAAGAAAAATGTGCCCGATGATTGTGGGTAGTGTGGTCATGTGGGCCTTGGCCAAATAGATGTGCATGAGCTTACAGAACTCCGTTATGATGATCGGTTTGGATTTTATGCCCCTGGACCAAATTTCCAACATGTCATTGAATGGATTGAGGAGGCAAGTTCCAATTCATGATAAAAATCAAACCAAGACTCGAATGGATGAACCATCACTTGCATTATATCTGGGGCACTGGTTTTTAGCTAGTGGGGCCTCTTTCTTTTCATTTTGTTTCCCAAAAAAGCATTTGTTGCACGATCTCTCAAACTAGGGTTTTTCTCAATGAGGCATAGTGCAAATTATAAACAAGAGTTCGATTTTCAAGAACATCGTGTCGGGTATTGTGGGTATCATGGTTGCATGGACCTTTGTCAAATGGATGTGTGGGAGCTTACAAAAATCTATTATGATGGTCGACTTGGATTTTATTCCCTCGAACCAAATTTCCAACATGTCCCTGAATGACTTGAGGAGGCGAGTTACAACTCATGATAAAACTAAAACCGAGACTTAGGTGGATGAAACATTGGTTGCATTGGATCTAGGGCACCAGGTTTCATCTAGTGGGGCCCCTCTGTTGTAATTCCATTTTTTGGAAAATTGTTTGTTGCAGGATATTAGGGACTAGGGTTTTGCTCAATGAGGCATAGTGCAAATTCTAAACAAGAGGTCAATTTTCAAGAACACTATGTCGGGTGATTGTGGGTATCATGGTCACATGGGCCCTAGCCGAAATGGACGTGTGGTATATTACCAAACTCTGTTATTATTCTTGGTTGGGATTTTATGCCCTCAGACCAAATTTCCAACATGGTCATGAATGGCTTGAGGAGGTGAGTTGAAAACTGTGATAAAACTCAAACTAGGACTCAGATGGATGAACCATTAGTTGCATTGGATCTGGGGAAATTATTTTCATCTAGTGGGGCCCATACACTATCATTCCATTTCCTAGAAAAGTGTTTCTTGCAGGATCTCTAGGACGAGGGTTTTTCTCAATGACGCATAGTGCAAATTATGAACAAGAGATCGATTTTCAAGAACATTGTGTTGGGTGATTTTGGGTAGCATGGTCGCATGGGCCTTGGCTAAACAAACATGTGGGAGCTTACTAAACTTTGTTACGATGCTTGGTTTTGATTTTATTCCCCCAGACCAAATTTACAACATGTCCTTGAATGACTTGAGGAGCCAAGTTGCAACTCGCGATAAAACTCAAACTGAGACTCAGATGGATGAACCATCGATTGCATTGGATCCAAGGCACTGGGTTTCAACTAGTCTGGTATCCCCACTGTCATTTTGTTTCCCAGAATTTTTTTTATTGCAAGATATATGATACTATGGTTTTGCTCATTTCTTATTACATATCTTTGACAATCTAACACCTTATAAGGATAGACAAGGAAAGACATGGCATGGTGACGCATGGAATGGAAGAGAAAGGAAAGACAATGAAAGGCATGGCATGGAATGGAAAGGTAAGGTAAAGAAAGACATGGAATGGCAAGGCAAGGCAAGGCATGGAATGACATGGCATGGCATGGAAATTAAAGGCATGGAATGGTGAGGCATGACATGGCATGGAAAAAAAATAAAATGGAAGGCATGGCATGGAATGGAATGACATGGCAAGGCATGGAATTTCATGGAAATGCAAGGCATGACATGGAAAGGCATGGCATGGCATGGCAAGGCAAGGCATAACATGGAAAGGAATGTCATGGCAAGGAATGGCATGACATGACATGGCATGGAAAGGCATGGAAAAGCAAGGCATGGCAGTGAAAGGAAACACATGGCATGGAATTGAATGGAAAGGAAAGGCATGTCATGGCATGGCATGGCAAGGCAAGGCATAACATGGCAAGGAATGTCATGGCAAGGAATGGCATGACATGACATGGCATGGAAAGGCATGGAAAATCAAGGCATGGCAGTGAAAGGAAACACATGGCATGGAATTGAATGGAAAGGAAAGGCATGTCATGGCATGGCATGGAAAGACAAGGTATGGATTGAAAAGGCAAGGCAAGGCAAGGCAAGGCAAGGCATGGCATTGCATGGAAAGGAATGGCAAGGGATGACATGACATGGAATGGAATGGCAAGTGAATTCAAGGCAAGGCATGGCATGGCAAGGAAAGGAATGGAATGGCATGGAAAGACATGTCATGGAAAGTTAAGAAAAGACATGGTAAGGCGAGGCATGGAAAGAAAAGGAAAGGTAAGGGAACACAAGACAAGGAAAAGAAAAGGAAAGGTTAGGCAAACAAATGAAAGGTAAGGCTAGGCAAACAAAGAAGTAAAGGAAAGGAAAGATATGACATGGCATGACAAGGAATGGCAAGGCATGGCATGACATGGCATGGATGGAAAGACATGAAAAGGAAAGAATATGCAAGGCATGGCATGGCATGGCATGGAAAGGCAAAGAATGACATGGAAAGGAAAGGAAAGGAAAGGCATGGCATGGCATGGAAACGCAAGGTATGGAAAGGAAATGCAAGGCATGACATGGAAAGGAAAGGCATGGAATGGAAATGAAAGGCAAGGCATGGCATGGAAAGGCATGGCATGGAAATGAAAGGCATGGGAAGGCAAGGAAAGGAATGGCATGGCAAGTCGTTGAATGACATGACAAGACAAGGAAATCCAAGGCATGGCATGACATAGCATGAATGGAAAGGCAAGGAAAGGCATGGCATGACATGGGAAGGCATGGAATGGGAAGGCGTGGCATGGAATGGCAAGGAAAGGCATGGAATGTGTAACATACCAGTTCTAACCCTTATAAACTATAATGTATTATGTAAATATGACCTAGTCTGGTGAGTCGATAAAGTTGAAAAGGGGCCAGAGTACCTAGGAAATGTAACACTTCCTATACATTAATAAAATGCATCGCTGCTTGCAAGACTGACAAGGACAAAAGAGATAGGGGGTTATGATTTCACGAGAGAGGGGGCTTGAGGGGATAAGTCTTGTTATTATTATTTTATTTGCCCATAATTGATTTTATGGAGAAGTGGGGGTTACATGAGCTTCTTGGGAGGGAGGACATGTGGCTCTTATCTTCATGTAATTATTTAAACATTCCTTGGGGGATCTTTTTGGGTCATTCTTCCCTTAGATCATCCTCTTCTCGCTGGTTCACTTGTTCTTATTCCTCTTCACTCACTACTACTATTTCGTGTGCTCTTGGGCTGAGCATGGAAACGAATGGCAGGAAGAGGAGAGTCATCGTTGAATGGCTATAATGATTTAATGATCATTCCAGGAGGGAATGGATGCTTGCGCTCATGAACTTGATGGAAGTTCGGATGGAACTGTCCATAGCTAAGAGTCCTTGGAATTTCCACTAGGGAGATTTCCTAACCAGTAGAACTGGAGCCCTGGAGAGAAATGGAATAGCCTCAGGGAATGCATGGCAGAGAAAGGTGTTCATTTCTTGGGGTTGTGCTAGTTGAGGGGGAAAGAGAGTTGGAAATTAGGATTGTTGTGAGGTTGGGAAACCTGAGAGCTACTTAGCCAACTACTGTCTATTTAGACTTGGCCTAAGACCTATCCTTATGGATTCATAGCCCTGGCTCAGGGGTGACCTTCTGTTGAGACTAAATGAACAACATCATCTATGGTTGGGAGGAATGTCCTTGGTCTGCAACCAGTTGGTGAACGTTCACTTGCAAAGATAAGTGTTCTCCGTGTTTTCTATTTAATGTATTCCGTTGTGTATTTAATTATCTCTGAGATATGTATTATAATGTTCATGTCTATTGGTTATTTGTTGTGCATGGCACGTTGTTTATATATTTTATACTATGACATGGATATTGTCTTATGCATGTGGTGTGCATGCTTCTAACATTGTTAAGAAGTCACTTGTTTTCGAATTAGAGATCAGAGAAATGAGTCTTGGGACTGCAACATGCCTATCCTGCGGGTGGTTGGGTGTGTTACAACCTGTTTAAGTGGTGTATCCCGGCCTCTGGGTGGTAGAGTATTTTACAGATTGTCATCAGATCTTCTGGTTGAAACATCGGGCTAGTATGGGTTGGGTCTGTTGGTCAAAGTCTCATGGTTGAGATCAAATTTTGACTGTGAAGTTGAAAATCTTAGGAGGAATGGCATTGCAGAATCTACGCAGGAGTTAGATCGTCAAAGATCAATTGTAAGGGGTTCAAAGGATCGTGATCGTCCGCCTTCCAATTCAAGAGTGATCTCCACTGTAGCATCAAGAGAGATCCAGGATCATTAGATCGGAGGACAAGTGAATAGGGGTCATCTGATGTAAAGGAAGCAAGGGTTAAGGTCACAACCATCGGATCCCATGGGAGAGAGAGATCAATGGACAAGAGGCATTGCGGGGAACCAAGTTTCACGGTAGATAATTTCCCAAGAAAGTCCCGCAATCCAAACCATGGTTTCACCAAGGAGTTACGTGTCAGCATCAGGAGAATTGCAGGGTGAAAAGTGGGTTACTCCAAACCACTGATGTGTGCCCCAGCAAATTGAAAGGCATGCAATGATGTGACATGTTAGTACTCGAGCGATGAACCTCCGAAGAGTATAAGTAGTCAGGGACCATCTATCTGTAGGAGGACACGTTTCAATCGATTGTGTTCTTCGATTGCAGGCACTCCGGGAAAATGAGAGCAAGGAGAGGTTGAGAATTGAGATTTCCGGACCTCAGAGATCAGAAGTGAATTGCAGTCGTCCGATCTAGGAGGAAACACGACATAAATCCACACACTTCGGGGAAAAGAGAAGGTCGAGAGTTGAGTTCTCTGAAGTACGAAGACCTGAAGAAATCATAGCCATCAATCTATGGGAAACATGTGTCAGTAGATCACGAGATTCAAATAAAAACATTTAAAAAAAAATTGAAGTTTGAGTTTTCCGAAGTCAGAAGGCTCGAAGGAATTGCAGTCGTCGATCCTTGCATTAGTAACTTTCGAAGTCCCAAAGTCTGGGGTTAATATGGGCTATCTGATAAGGGAGACACATGGCGACGGTTTGGTCGATTCGAGAAATCAGAGTTAAGGAGAATTGGAAGTGTGCTAGTGTGCAAACTCCCGATGTCCCGAAGCCTGAAGAGCCGAAGTGGTGGGGCATGATGATGTCACCAAGAGGTTATGTGGACCCCATAATTTCAGAAGTGACGTGGCTTGCATGATGTGGACACATGGGATGTGTTCCACGTGTCAGTAATTTTTTAGCATGCAGATGATTGAAATGTCAGATAGGAAGTGACACGTGTCACCTGCCTGATTGGACCACATGTCTGATACCTGGCGACGAATCGTGGACTCTAGAGAAATTACTCCGAGAGTTTTCAGTTGAAAGTTGAAACTTATGAATCCTAGAGAGTCGGAGACCCGAAGTAAATGTCAACTGTCGGATCATCCAAAGTAGACCTGAACCATCATATCAAGAGAACGGGTGGCGTGAAGCTGTGGATTCTGGGTAAGGACCCGAAGTAAACGTCGACTGTCGGATCCTCCGAAAGGCCTGAATCGTCAGATTAGGAGAATAGGTGGTGTGAAGCTATGGATTCTAGGTAAGGACCCAAAGTAAATGTCGATCACTGGATTGTCTGAAGTAATTCCCCACCATCCAATTCAAAAGGACAATTGGTAGAATCCTGTGTATCTCAAGGGAAGTAAAGTTTGAGATTTGAGAATTCCAAAGTCTGGAATTCTGAAACGACTAGAACCATCGATATGGGAGAGGTAAATACGAGTTGTTGGTTCCCAAGAGGTAGATCTTTGTCGTCTATTTAGAAGCATCGTCAAGATCGCGAGTTCAACAGTCATCTCACATTGTAGGGACGAGAGGTGCTCGGGCTTTACGAAGTCGAGGGTGGGCCGCAATCGAGACCATAGTTTTGGAAAAAGGACACGTGGTGGGTCGAGGTGAATTTCGGAAAAATTTAGTTTGGTTCCAAACCACCTTTGAGCGTGGTCGCAATCGCGTGTCTGCATGAGGTCACCACCTAAGGTCACATCTAAGGAGGGGCCAAGAGAAAAAGGAGCTAGCACCAACTCTAATATTTTTTTGCAAGGGTGAAGGAGGAGGTTGTGGGGGCCATTAGACCTGTGCCAGAAAGACGGAAGGGCCTGTGTTTAGATACATAATGAAACCATCAAGTTTTTAGAGAGCCAATTCAGCTTGGGATTGAAGACCCTTGACCGGGAGGTCGCATAGCCTTAGGAGAAGGGGGTCTGAATTAAGAAACAAAGGGAAAAGAAGAGACAACTCTCAAATCAATAAGCTCATGGTTTTGTGCATCTAGTCATATGTAAATGCTTAGAAGGAAGTTCCTCATAAAGATTTAATTCGACAGAGAGTTAACACTAGAATAATGCAGGGATTTGATAAAGGGTCAAAATATGATATGTTTGTGAAATGAGAACACAACAGAAGCATGAGGACGATATAATGAGTCGATCCATGTCTGTGATCAACTCATGAAGACAAAAGAATGGACACATAGTCATGATTAAAAAATATTTAATTCATATAAAAGGGAAAAATGATATTATTTAAAGAATAACATTATCACTTAAATGAAAAGGTACCTGTAAATTTAATTGATAAATTTTGTATGATATGTATAGCTCTAACAAGATTGTTTCTTGCAGGTTTATCAGGATTAGAGGTATAACCAGATCAATTCAAGAATAAGATCAGATGTTAGGGTCATGGAGGCATGACTTTGCTTACAAAAGTTGGATGAGGTACTACAAAAGAACGAATCCTCACATGGGACATGAAGTTAGCAGGTGAATAATGTCATTAGTGGGCATAGAAAGGAAAAGTAAGGCTCCATGGCATTGAAGGTAGAGATGTGTAGACAGTTGCAAGCTTGATGTGGAAGGAAATAAAGATCTTAAGAGGTGGTGTGTGAATAATCTCTATGTGTCAAGCATAGTAGTTCTAGAGAAGGATTTGTTAGATATTACTTATCTACTATCTAAAAGATTAAATCAGATTTCACAGTCGAAACAAGATGCCAATGCAGAGGAATTGGAATGCTCTCTCACTTCAAAAGTGGCACTGAATGAAAATGGTTTTCCATTGGGGAATGGTACTAAGTGGGAAAGAATGGCCAGGCGGAACGTGGTTGGAAAAGTGTTCAAACCTAGGGAACCATAGTGCAGATGAGAAGAATGGGAGCATGCAAGGCATCAAGGATCTAAAGGAATTCAAGGACAACCAAATACAACAAAAATAGATAAATAAATAAGTGAATTGAAACATAAATGCACTAGAGTGCATGAAGCATACAATGAAGTTAAATTGCATATGCATTAGTGGGCATGCTGACAGTAAATGCTTGGTGCATATAGATGTTTAATTTTGCATATGTACATGTTTGGATATGCATATAACATGCTAGTGAACTTAGAATAGTCTGTTATTATGAAATACTATTTGAGTATGACTAAGGATGGATTATGTATTCAGGAAAAATGATACAACACAATTAAATATGTGGATATTGTTGATGTTGTTGTTGTTGTTGCTTATAATTTCCATCGAGGTGAAGACCCATGAGGATGGCAGGAATGGTGATCAAAATGATGAAGGGGGAATTCTGTGAGATTCTATAAATATCAGTTGGTCAGAAAAAAACAAGTAGGTTGGTAACAACCAAGCAGGTATGCATTTAGTTATCATTGATGCATACATGTTGAAGGGGATCGAGGTAAGGATTCACTCAGTTAATTTTTAGTATTTAAATTGATATGTAATGGTCGAAGGCCCATAATGTGTAAGTGTTGTTGATTCTAGAATGCACTTAGATAAAATGTCAGTTGCATATTATGTTATGATTGGTTATGGGATCATAATCAGGTAATTCAGGAGACATACTTCTTATATAACAATGAAGATCCATAGATCTAGTCATGTGTGAGACCATAATATGGTTGGATATGGAAGGGATATAGCGCTATGTGAGTGCTCGATAATATCTATTGTATATATGATGTTTGTATTGCAACCTCTTTGCCAACACTGAAGAGCACTTAAGGATTATATTCTTGGTGTTTTTTTGGGTGGAAAAGGAAGGTAACCAAATAGTTAGGTAAGAAGTAGGAAGTGTGTGGATGATGTGTTGAATCGTTGGCCAAACCTTCCAACTCATCATGGTGGAATACATGAAATAGTTATGTGGTATTATGTAGTCAATGCATGGATGCATTGTGTAGATGTGACCATGGGCATTGGCACGTTGATTGTTATCTTACTAACTGTTGCATTATGAAAAGTTTGCGTGACTGATAATACATGTGTATGTAATGATGAGTTCATTCCAATTGATAGTTGGATTAATAGAAGTAATTGAATTATAGTTGTAAGCAATTATGAGAGCACTTTGTGATTTTGTTTTGAATCATTTCCATGAAAATATATATCTTGTACATGATATATTGACAATTTGTTTGGTTGAGGAATGTTGAAATTGCAGGAGGAAAGAGGTTTGGGATATGGAAGTTTTGTAAGCCCATAAAGAAGACCAATGCCTATTGTTGCAAGAGTCAATTTTTTATGAGTAGAAGCTCACGTCTAGAAGTTTTATTTTTCCTATATAAAACAATTTGGGGAATTATGATTTGATAATTACTGACGAATTGTTTTGGCCGAATGTAAATTGAAGAAATTGCAGGTAGAATGGTCTTAGATATGGTAGGGATGTAAGCCCATAAAGAATATTGATATCTACAGCTACAGAGACAACCATTATGAGCAGAAAGATCATGCTTGGGAAATTTTGTTTTCCTGTATAAAACATATTTGACATTTATGTTTGAAATGGTTATAATGATATCTAATGATGATTGTATGTGTATAATACAGATGAGATGTTGGATATGCAAGATGGAAAGCATGGAAAAGGATACTTTTGTGATATGAGAACCCTATGTCCCTAGAAAAATTATTGTGCAAGAGAACCTTGGTCAGACAAGATGGATCGCCTGAGGGACTCCATAGCAGAAAAGGGGATTACTGAGCTTGGGCCTAGAAAGTGAGTGACCACAAGGAAGAGGAGACTTTGATAGCTCTTGATTAGGATCATTCACACAACGGGTATGTCAGGGAAAATAGTGAGGCAAGTTAACGAGACAACGATATGGATGCAAATCCATGAACCCCACAGATAAGTATTGTATTGGATTATGAAAATTTACGCTCACAATATGAGAAAGAATGAGAATTTTGTGCACAAATTTTGAACTGACATGCTCGCTAATTTGAAATATTGTAGGAAAACGATGAATGTTGAAGATCTAGAAAAGTACCAGACTATGAGAGAAAAGAAGGTGATGTTGGAGAAACTAAATGACAAAGGCATGGAAGGAAGAAATTCCAATGGACTTTCTACAATTGGAGTTCTAGAACCCACAACTCTGAAACTTCCTGGCCGAGTACACTGAAGCTGGGGAGAAGTGGAACAACTTGAGGGACTGCATGGCAGAGAAAGGGGTTAATTTCTTTGGGTTGTGTAGGGATGAGAGGGATGGAGAGATTGTTGGTTGGAGATGCTGCCAGAAATATAAATTCTGAAGATCATCATACATGTTTTGGGTCGAAATGCCTATGCATACATGTTTTAGGCCATAGTGCCTATGTATTTAAGATTGGGCTGGATTGCCTGTGTGAATTAAGGCCAGAGGGCCTGGAATTGTAATGTTAATAACATGGAATAGTGTTGTGCACTGAGTATAGTGCCAAAATAAGGGGAGGGGGATGTAACATCCTGGTTCTAACCCTTATAAACTATAATGTATTATGTAAATATGACTTAGGTTGATGAGCTAGTAAAGTCGAAAAGGGGCCAGAGTACCTAGGAAATGTAACACTTCCTATACATTAATAAAATAAATCGTTGGCTACAAGACCAACAAGGACAAAATAGATAAGGGGATATGATTCCACGAGAGAGGGGGATTGAGGGGCTAAGTCTTGTTATTATTATTTTATTTACCTGTAATTGATTTTATGGAGAAGAGGGGGTTACATGAGCTTCTTGCGAGGGAGGTCGTGTGGCTCTTGTCTTCATGCAATTATTTAAACATCCCTTGGGGGACGTTTTGGGGTCATTATTCCCTTGGTTCGTCCTCTTCTCACTGGTTAAGTTGTTCTTCTTCCTCTTCACTCACTGCTGCTAGTTCGTGTGCTCTTGGGCTGAGCATGGAAATGAATGGCAGGAAGAGGAGTGATCCAGATTTTATGAGTGAAACGAAATGAATACATATTATTAATAGGTACTTAACAAAAAATAACAGAGATACAGTAAAACTAGTTTTCTATTCAATAAGGAAATAAGATGAAACTGTAAAATGTAGCGGAAACAAGCTTGCTGGAATGGTGGCGGCTTATCTCTGAGAAGAGATGTGACAACTACACTCATTCACCAGAAGATGATTACAATGAGGCTCTGAAGGCATTTTTACAATAAACAGGAAATAAAAAAACCCTATACATCCAAAAACCTAACCCTAGGAGATGAAGCACCAAAAGTCATGAGGGCCTCGTTTGGGTAAGTTAGTACATTAAATTCCCGGGGTCGTAACTTTTGCATACGATCTCTGTTTTAGGCGTATGATAGCTTGTTGGAAAGGTATCATCGAGGAGATTCATTTTGGAGGATAAATCAAACATTCATATATCATTGGGAATCTCGATTCCGAAAAACCTTCATTTAGGCCCTCAAAATGGCCCCGGAAGTTAAAACTGCTAAAAGTAGTAAATTGCCAAAATTGCTAGAAAATTGTTTTGAGCCAGTTGGAAAAGGTGGGTGGCCACCAATATCCACCTGGATCAATCCTCCCTCCTTAGGAATAAATTCTATCCATTGCATTGAGGTCCCCCATCAGATGAGGAAATTTTTGCTGAATTTGGCCCCGGGTGAGCCACTTGCCTTGGTGCAGGAGTTGCCCTGCTTTGATGACTTGATAAAGTTGGATCCTTTGATGTCGAGAGCCCTTGATCTATGTGTCCACAATATGATCATTGGATTCCTTTTGTATCCAGTCAGGGTTGAGATTTATTGGTGTCATCTTTTCTGCTACTTTTGAGGTGTCCAATAATGGTGGGAAATAAGGGTGAAGGAGATCCACGTTGAACACTGGGTGTAGGCCAAGGAAAGGAGGAATGTTGAGCTAAAAATAATTATCCCCCATGACCTTGGTGATGGTGTACAACCCATAACAGAGTGGGAGAATATTCTGATGGGGTCCTGTAAGGCATTCTTTCTGCAAGTGCAGCCAAACTTTGTCACCCACCTGAAACTTATGTGGCACCCAATGCTGATCATGGCACTGTTTGTACTTCTCATTAGACTTATGTAGGATATCCCGAACCTGTTGGTAGATCTGCAGGATCCGCTCAATGAACCGGGTGGCTTTGTCAGCTTCAATTGGAGTAGGAGATGATTCGTTCAAGGTGACTGCAAGGGGAAGTGAAACATCTATGGGACCCAATGGTTGGAATCCCAACCCCACCTGAAAGGGGTTGTGGTCGGTTGATCTATGCAAGGCTCGGTTGTAGCTATGTTGGACATAGGGAAGTCTCTCATATCATGTGCGAGGGTGATGTGAATTATACATGTGAAGGATATGCACAATCATTCGATTTATGACCTCGGTTTGGCCATCTGTTTGAGGGTGGAAGGCCGTGGATTTGGTGAGCTTGGTGTCCAACAACGACCAGAGGCTCGACCAGAATGTGCTGAGAAATCAATTGTCCTGATCTGAGACAATGGTTTGTGGGATTCCAAAATGTACCTAGACTCGTTCAAAGAAGAGCTTGGTAGTGGCCTCTGTTGTGATGCTCTTCTTGCAGGCAACCAAAATCGCCATCTTAGAAAAGCGGTCAACAACCAATAAAACACAATCATTTCTCTGCTTGGTGGACGGGAGGCCCGACATGTAGTCCATTGAGATGGATTCCCATGGCTTGTCAGTAGTAGGAAGAGGGGTGTACATGCCTTGTTTCTTAGTGGTCAATTTGGCAATCGTGCAGGCAGTGAAGGACCTGATATACTTGCTGACCTCCTGTCGAAGTTTTAGCTAGTAGAAATGTATTTGTAGCATCACTACTTTCTTTTCGACGCCGAAGCATCCTGCCACCCAACTGCAGTGGGATTTCCAAATCAACTTCGCTCACTCGCTTAATGGAACACAGATATAGACCAGATGACACAACAACCCATCCTGAAGATGGAAATTATCGATAATTTCATTTTCCCCCAACATTTGGTAGGTGGTGGCGAAGTTTGAGTCTGTCTCATAGAGTTGGGGCCATCCAAAGGTCTCATGATTGCAAGAGTCTAGCACCGTGGTGAGTGCCGTGACTGGCGGTCTGCTGAGGAGATGAACAACGTGATTGGTGATTCCTATTTTATACTTGATGTTGAGGTGGAATTGTTGCAAGTATGTGGACCACTTTTGATGGCGGTCATTCTGCAATTTTCCTTATGGCTGCATGAAATGCATTGGCTTATGATCAGTGTGGATGGTTGTCTCCTTCCCAAGAATGTAGTGTCTCCACTGGCAATAGGCTTGCACAATGGAGTACATTTCTTTGTCGTAAGTAGGGCACTTACGAACAACATCTGATAGTGTCTCACTATGATAGGCCATGGGGTGGCCGTGCTGAGTGAGAACAACGCCCACAACATAGTCGAAATCATATGTCTCGATCTCAAAGGGATGTTGCAGGTCTGGGAGTGAAAGTATTGAGGCTGAGCACAAGCGCTGCTTCAAATCATCGAACGCTTGTTGTTGGGACTGCCCCCATGCAAATTTCTCCTTACCACCACCCTTGGTTATTTGGCTGAGGGCCCATGCAATATGGGAGAATCCCAACATGAACCTGTAGTAGAAATTGGCAAGGCCCAAGAAGATCTAGAGCTCAGTGAGTGTGGTTGGGGCTAGCCAGTCACGAATGACTTGGAACTTGGTTGGATCCACATGTACTCCATGTTGATCAACGATGTAGCCCAGGTAATGGACCCTGTCCGTGTCGAAGGAAAATTTTTCCAAGTTGGTGTATAGCTTGTGTTGTCACATGGTGTGCAAAACCTGTTGAATATGCTGCAAATGTTTGACCCAAGTCTTGCTATAAATGAGAATGTCATCTAGATACACCACTACAAAAGTATTGGTGAATGGTCACAGGATATAATCCATCAACCTCATGAAAGTGGCTGGCGCATTTGTCAAACCAATGGGCATGACCAACCATTCAAAAATGCCTTCCTTTGACTTGAAGGTGGTCTTCCATACATCTGCCTATTCTATCGGGACTTGGTGGTAGAAAGAATTCAGATCAATCTTACTAAAGTATTTGGCTCTCGCAAGTTGGTGCAGATCAATCAAGGAGGTCATCAATTCGGGGAATCGGGTACCGATTTCTGATTGTTATTTTATTCAGATCTCGGTAATTAATGCAGAGTCACCAGGTTCTATCTTTCTTCCGTACCAGCACGATTGGGATCTCACAAGGTGATGAGTTGGGATGGACGTTCCCCTTATGGAGCAGTTCTTGGAACGTCACTTGATCTCCTCATTCTCTAACAGAGAGCGGTGATAGACTGGCCCATTGGGTAGAGGTGTGCCCTGGGTCAGATCGATGGGGTGCTTGACCTGGCAGTGCAGAGGTACCCTGGTAGGTGAGGATAAGATATCTGAGTATTCTTCCATGACCTTATCTGCTTGCTTCTTCTGTGTGGAGATTTTGGCCGCATAGACCATGGATGTGGATGTGATCCTTCACTTATTCTAAGAGAGAATCTGTTATAACCCTAAATTGCACTAGACATGCATACGTGGCATCATGCCATCTAACTTGCTATATTTTCCAAATCCATCACTGAACAAATCTTCTTAAAACCATTTTTTTGAAGGTGTACGTGCCCTGCGCCATTTCTGCATGCGTACACACACTTGCTGAGCCACTACAACCCGCGTACACTAAAAAAATATCACAAAAAATGAAAATTAGAAAGGGATATGGATATATAGGCCATTAATTAACTATTTGACTACCCATAGCTAGTCACCCCAACCGTTGCTATCTCTTTTGGCCTATAAAATAAGGGGTTGGGGTCCCATTCCAAAAATAAGCACGAGATCATACAAAATCTACCCATTTCTGTATTCCCCCTTTGCCCCAATATTCGGAAACCACATTGTGAGTTTGAGCAAGAATTCCCTTTTTCTCCATTGCAAGGCCTTGCCATTCCCCTAGAAAGAACTGAAGAGGAGAAGGAAACATGGAAGCAGTTGGTGCATTATGATGAGGATCCCAGGACCGAGTTCGAGGAGCAGTGTCAATCTCATATTGTAAGTGAATTTTGTGAGATTAATATAAAGAAGTACTTTTTTCGTCCCGCCAAATGACGTCTTAAACTTATATGATTTGTTTACATTTCTTGTTTATGATGTCTAACCCACTAATCCATATGTATAATGCATGCTTGTAGTTTCTTGTTTATCTTTTGGTGAATGCAAGTCAGCCTTGGGAGGAGACTTGCAGTCAGGAAACAACTAAGCGCAAAGGGATTGACACCGGACGTGGAGTTTAAGGTATGCCTACCGGATCCCTATACCTTTTCTTTTATGTATGATTTGTTGGAAGATTGGTTGTTGTCATTGTGTCAACCCTAGTCATGGGTTTTGGACCACAAGATTGATGAAGTTATTTGGACATGAAGGAAAATGCACATGCAGATACAAAAACCATGGATGGATAGTATACATCATGTTGTTTCCGGTGGTATGTGGCACGTCATGTGGATCCTCATGGTTGAGGAGAAATGAATTTTTGAAGATGACAAAGTGAATTGTACATGTAGGCCCTGAAGATAATTAAAGAAAAGAAT
>ML789441.1:365180-375935 GCA_009831015.1 Picea engelmannii
TCAGAGGGAAGAAGAAGTAAAAGAAGGCCGGATTTCAAGGGAGGATGAAGTCTTTTGGTGATGTGTTCTAAGGTATGTTATTTTCAGGTCATCTTACCATTTTTGCTATAACTTTTTTTATATAACGATTCAGATGGTGAAATTGATTTTGTATTGAGAATACCTATCAAGGTACCTCTGGTAAAAATTTCAGCTCTTGATTCGCTATAATTATGGAGATACACTCTGTGGAATATAGGGTTTGTGACCAGTCCTGAAACTAGTCAAAAAATAGGTATTCTGGGTAAAACAGTCATAACTTTTTCATAAAGACTCCAAATGTAGTGGGACAACTTCCATTGGAAAGAGTACGGACTGTAGTTTATTGTGTGCAAGTTTCAGAATCATATGTTAAATATTGAGCGCGGGGCATGCTGTACAATTTGGGTCTTCTGAACAGACCAGAATTGAATAAAGTCTACCATTATTTCTATAACCTCTTTTTGGGGAGGATTCAAGGAGTGAAAATTAGAGGAGTTTCAGAGAATACATTGGGTAACATTATCTACAGGATTAGAGTACTCCAAGAATTGAAGAATTGAAGAAATTGAAGAAGTCTCAAGAAGTATTATCAGGTTCTATGTGATGATTGGTTGATGGTGATGATTTAATGTAAAGTTTTATTATATTTCATATATTCTTGGGTGGAAGGAAGGGGAAAGGATGGAGAGTTCAAATATCTCTTGATATTGGAGGAATGTATCTTCCTCTTGGAGGTTTATCCCTCCCTTTACATTTGGAAGCTGTAGCTACCTTTGGAAGTCATTACTTCCCTTGAACAAAAACTATTGATTATTTCTCATATATTGTGCATGGTGTATTGTGGTGTATTGGTGTAACTCTTATACTATTGTTCATTGCTCATTGAATATAATTGAATGGTTTAAGTATAAGTTGAAAAAGGTTTTTAAATTGTACTTAACACTGATTCACCCCCCTCTCAGTATCAACATGATTGTGGGGTAATGTCGGGATAGTTGATAAAAATTAGGAGACTTTAGACGGTTAGCTCTGCCTACATTTTAGAACACTGGTGTAGTCCGTAGAGGATTTTTCCCGCTATAGAAGAATTGGTGACCGTACTGGGGAAGCCTCTAGGGTCTTTGGGGATATTTCTTTTTGGGTGCTTTGAATCAGTTTATTCACTATTTTTTATTTTCCGTAAGCTTCTATGTCTTTAAGGGATGTTGGTCTTCCATAGAAGTACTCCCTGCCTATGATGGATTGTTGGTTTTTAGTCTTTTTGAGGAGTTATAGAGGTGTGCATGGCCTGTAGAGTGCCTGCATGCGTGCATATGTTCCCTACCTTTGAAGAGCCCGCATACATACGCTGGATGTTGAAGTGTCAATAGCATGCTTGTGTTGAGAATTTTTTTTTTTAAGGAGAGGCAGTCATCCTCTTCCCTGTCATAAGTCACACTTTTTAGGGGTTTTCTTGATCTATTCCTGGTCTCTGTTATAGCAGTATGTAGCCTAGGTTTGACTTCAGCATAGCTTTTGCTTATCAAAATATTTCTTGTGTTTTCTTTGATAGGGTTTTTAGACAAGTTTGTGAGTCTGCTTTGATCTTCTTGTTTGGTACTGTCAATGACTCCCTGCGATATGCGTTTGGGCATGAATTCATTTCTTAGTATTTACTTGTCATCATTTTTCCCTTTTTTTCTTTAGAAGAAAAGAAAATAATTCATTTTTGAATTTCTTGTTTTGAAGCATAAAACATAAAAAAAAATCTTCTATTTCTTTGTTTGGTAAAGTAGTTTAGGTTAGTTGTTTCATTTACCAAGGAAAAAGAAAGTTTTCTTAAGTTCTTTACTTGAATGCTTAGGACATTAAGTAGCTCATAGTTGAGAGAAATATTGTTTTAAGTTTTTCTTTTCAAATATCTGAGAAAAGTAGTTACGGAAAGTTTGGTTAAAAAGTTTAATTTGGAAAATCTTTATTTGTGAATAAAGAAGTACTTTTGTTTCCAGTATCATCTTATGCTCTTCTCTTTCGTCTCTTAAAGAAAATCACTGGTTTCACTTCCGTTCCTTTTGACTTAATACAACCACTAAAATTAACACTTAATTAAAAGTTATTAGACTTTGTGTTTGAAGGGTCCATCAATTTAGTATAGGCTAGAGCCTTGATTTAGAATTGGAGAGGAAACTCTTCAAGGCTACAAAAACAAACATAAGAGTCTGAGCTAGGGAGTTCTTGAAAGTCCAGTAATCGTGGAATTTATCTGGGACCCCCTCTAACACAGGGGCTAAACACGAGGTCACGTAAGGAAAGGTAGTGGAGATAGTCGCTCCAAAGCTGGACCAAGCATAGTGGCGAACGTATATAGAGGGCTTATCTTGGGATTTCGTTGATCGCATTTTCCATGGAGCTTCATGGGTCTCGAATCCATTTGAGGTCCTCAATTGTCTTCCGGAACACTTTCTTTCGATACCCTTGATAGGTTTCGGGATTGATACCCTACTCATTGCGGTCCACCCGACTGTCAAATATACCCACCTGGTGACTAATCGCACACTGGAAACCTAATTGCCATTATCTTAGTGACTTACATAGGTGGCTGTGGGGGTATACCATGGTACCTAGGGAAGACATCGGGCCATACTTTGTAGAGTATACCCAGAGGGTGCTTCTGTATTCAAGTTTCACTTGCACCAGTAAGTTTCTCTAGTGTTGGTTGTAGTAACTGTTCTTCCAACTAGCTAGTGATCTGTTTGTCTTATCTCATAGGAGATTTTTATAGTGTGTGTTGGTTTTTAAATGATTATAGAAATCCCTAATGTGTCATTGATATTCTCACACAATGGAGGATCAGGATCTCCGCCGGTCACAAAGGCTTCTTGTCCTGTCGCCGATTAATCTGGAGCCACCCCCGCCACCGCTAAGACAAAGACTAGACCAGCAAGGGTATTTTGAGGTGACCAGGCCATAGGAAATTGAGCCCGACCCATCTCCAAGAGGAGAAAATTTTATTCCGAAGGAACCAACGATTGCTGACCTCAGAGCGGAATCTCTTAGTCTATATAACCCTCTAATCACTGATCTATCAGCACATATCATCGTATAGGTTAAACCTTACGAGCGTCAGGTAGGGTCACAAGAAACAATGGAGACAAATGTTGCTACTTCTTCATGGGATCCTCACATTCCCTCTACGACTGTCACTACAGGGGGTGTTCCACCTCGTAACCAACTGTCATCGATCCGGACCACTATGGTCTCGACTGACTCTACCTCATGAAATAGTCTGATTCCATCTATGGCGGTGATCACTACTCTCCATTAACCCAGAGTGCAATATGCCCTCCATTCTCATATGGGATGCCTGACTTCGATATTAGATCTATCCTTTCCTACTCCACTCTATAGACTTTAGGTCTGGGGCAGGGAACTCTAACACTCCTCTGCAAGGATCCATGGGGGGAACTTCAGCTCCCTATAACGTTTTCCCTTATGGAGGGTGTCATATACCTCCTTCGTCCTCTTTGCTAGGCAGTGCTCACTAGCACTCCGCCAGGCCGAACGTAAACTATAGTTTGTTTGGAGCAGGTAGTCAAGGACTTCCTTCTTATAACCTGATGATAGGTTCGACACTGTTGTCTTTGTTTGACATGTTTGGTAACAATTCTTTCTCGTCATCTTGCATCTCGGTCGGGGGCAACCCCGGTTATGGACAACAAAATCCTATGCAGGGTACTATTCCTGCACAGGGGGCAAACTTAGGAATTCCTTCCTCACAAGGACCTTGGAATCCATGGCAGAGGTCAGTTCCCTTGTTAGGGATGCCGACTGGGGGAAACCCCTTCCATAGCCAATGGAACCAAGGGCAAGGCTTAGCACCTATGCCTATCGAATCGGTAGGGGGAAACCGTTCCCAAAATCCTTGGAATGTGACGCAAGCCTAACCCTTTACATCCTATTATGGGAGTCATTCGATAACGTCTCAACAATCATAGAATCCTTATGCTGGTCATGACCATGGTTATTACCAGAACCTTGGCCAACAACCTCACTTTTATGGCAACCTAGTGTTAGCCAAACTCCACACTCCTTTTTCCCTAGTTATAATCAACAACCCAAATTACCATTTCTGGCATCACTACACTTGCCAGACTTGAAAATTTTATTAAATGACCCCATCTTTCATGATCCACGTTGGCCTCCGATGTCGATCAAGTTTCCTTCAGACATTCCAAAGTTTAAAGCTAAGCCTAACAAAGATCTAGACGATCATGTGACTACCTTCCATTTATGGTGTTCGTCCAACTCTTTGAGAGATGACTCTGTCCAGTTGCATTTGTTTCAATGCACTCTCATCTGGAGTGATGAAAAATGGTACATCAAGCTCAAATGCTCAAGATACTCTTCCTTCAACAAATTGGCAATGGATTTCTTAAACCATTTCCAATTACCTATGAGATACGACGCCGACACCGAATTGTTGGCCAACTTTGAGTAGACAAAAGCAGACCATATCTCAAATCACATTCAATCCATATCTCAGATCACAACAATTGTCAATACAACAGAAAACGACCAACCAAACCAGTGGTTCGTCTTCTCCCCTACTCAAACATCGAATGTACACAGTGTGCAATCCACAAACCTGAAGGCCACCCACCAAGCTGATGAAAAGAAGAAACAGTGAAAGAAGGGTAAGGGGGATAAGAAACCTACCAATAATTCTAGCGAGGGAAACACATAAAAGAAGAAGTCAAAGTATTTGTGTAATATTTGCACAAAAGACCATCCGACTCCCTAGTGCCCTCGGCTTGCAGAGGCCCATAAGTTATTGGCACAGCAACAACCTGCCGTGTTAAAAAAACCATTTCCACATGGGCATAATTTATCTCAAGCCTCTTCAAGCGCGGAAGGGGCTGGTCAGGGACCCCCTCTGTCTTTGAGTAATCCTTTGTCCGCGAATGTGTACATGGTGAAAGACAGTTTTGAGATAAAGACTAGGACACATGACTACGGAATGCCAAACACCTTTGAGAAGGGTAAAGAATCCAAAAACCCATCTCTTCCTCTCCAGATTGAGAAGACATTGGGAGAAACAATGACACACATCCTCAAAGGTGCGTTCAAGAAAGCTTAGCACAACCCAAATGCAAGGGTTTCCTATAACTACTCTATGATGGAGGATTTGTCACAAACCCATGGTGCAATGTCGGCTTTGGAAGTCCTCAATAGCCACCCTTCCCATAGAAAGGCTTTGTTAGCTGCCTTAGGATCTGCTGAGGCTTGTAATCCGGGAACAATCTTGCTTGATACAACCGACTTAAAACCTCATCTTTCTTACCATGTATAATTTCATATAGTAGTGGCTTACACCATGAAAACTTTTACTCAGAACATTTTTCGCACGGTGGTTGATGAGGGTGCCTTGACATGTGTGATGTCTTTGGTGTGTTGGAAGGCCATTGGCCAACCCATTTTGTCTCTGTCACCTACTCTCCTTACCGCTTTCAATGGTCATTCGTTCCAACCACATGGAATCGTCCCCTCTTTTCCTGTGCAACTAGGGGGGAAGACCGTGTGTGTCGAGGTTGAAGTGGTCGATGCATCTCTTGACTACAACCTCTTTTTAGGAAGGAGTTGGACCTATGCTATGTAAGAAGTGGTCGTGATAGTTTTCCAAGTCTTGTTGTTTCCACACGAGGGTCAGATCATGTCCATTGATCAATTATCCTTCTCTCGTCCTGACCCTTCATCGAGGGTATCCACGGTCCCGATGATTGATAACTCTCAGCTCGACATCGTCAACGTAGGGGTTGGTTAGTTCCCACATTTGATGGGTACTTTCGATTACCCACCTCTGACCGAAAATTTCCATTACATATCGGTTGTCCCCGACCAACCTAGGGCTGAAATCTTTCAAATCTTGTCATTTCGCATGACTTACTTTAATGATCTGTGGAATATTCCTTCTCCATAAGTTACGATGGAAGGGATAGTGCACCATGGCATGGCCATGCCTTTGTCTATGGTAAAAATTATGTACTCTATAGTCCAACAAGCTTTCGTCGACCCTAATTCGACTCCTGCATAGGAGTTAGATCTGGTTCTCGAGCCTATTTGGGCACAAGGTTCCCTCGCCGATACTAATTCTTTAGACTTAGTCTTTCCCTTAGACGAGGCAATTATTGGGAAATGACTAATCTAGACAGACCCTGGGATGATCTCCATCACAGATCTTATTTTCTCCCAGAGTTAAGAAGAATTGAAGCAAGAGAATTTACTCTGACTATGACTAGAGATAGGGCTTGTCCTATCAATCCTTTGTCTATGAACGTTGTTTATGCTGAAAGAAATATGGAAACCATTGCTCAAACGATACCTATTGATATCTCTAGAATCCCTAGTGTCGTGGAGAATATCTTCATCAGAGCGGACTGCTCCCCCGAGGAGATTTGAATCTACATAGATTTATTTAAAGAATTATGCGATGTGTTTGCCTAGTCTTATGAGGAAATGCCAGGCATAGATCCAAGAATCCTCAAACATGAAATCACGACATATCCTGATGCTAAGCCGGTCCTACAGAAGCTTCATCTAGTCAATCCTAGGAAAGAAACAACTATTAAGGATGAAGTAAGGAAACTAATCCAAGCAGGTTTCATCTACCCCGTCCAATTGACTCAATGGGTGTCAAATCTCGTTCCAGTCAACAAAAAATAGGGTACGATTCACGTATGTACAAAATTCCATGATTTGAACAAGGCCTGTCCAAAGGAAAATTTCCCTACGCCATTTATTGACCATGTAGTTGATGAATGCACAAGTTTCAAAGCCTTTTCTTTCATGGATAGTTTTTCGAGATACAATCAAATACAAATCAAGCTTGAAGACCAACAAAAAACCACTTTCATTTTTCCATGGGGTACATTCTCTTATCGAAAGATGACTTTTGGTATGAAAAATGTTGGAGCAACTTTTCAGCGGGCCATGTCTTTTGCTTTCCATGACCTCAAACACATAGTCGGGGATTATCTTGATGATTTAGCGTCATGATGTCACAAGAGAGTTGATCATCCTGCACACCTCTTTGAGCAATGCCGCTACTACCGGATCCGCTTGAATCCAAAAAAATGTAGGTTTTGCATCACATCGGGTCGTCTGCTTGGTTTCATAGTTTCGACAACAGGGATCATAGTTGATCCTCTAAATGTTGAGGCAATAGTTCATTTGCCTCCCCCAAACATAGTCCCTCAACTTCATAGTTTACAGGGAAAAACGAACTTTTTATGGTGTTTCATTGCAAACTATGTCGAGATCACCAAGGGTTTTATGTGTTTATTGAAGAATGGTGTACCTTTCCAGTGGGATGAAGCCACTCAGCGCTCTTTCGAAGCGTTGAAATGTGCCCTCGCGTCTACCCCTCTGCTTCGACCACCCAATTATAATAAAGATTTATTATTATACTTGGCCACTGCAGAGTTGACCATCAACATGGTCTTGGTTCAGGAGGATGATTTTCTCTCAGAATATGTGATCTATTACCTGAGTAAAGGCTTGGTTGGATCGTAGCTCAATTATTCCCATGTTGAAAAACTTGTGTTGGCATTAGTTCATGTTGTCCAGTGGTTCCGTCATTACATCTTGTTTTGCAAAACCACTGTCATTGTTGTTGTGAATCCATTTCAATACGTATTGACATGACATGTAATCGGTGGAAAGATCAGTGGATGGATAGTTATCCTCCAATAATTTGACTTGGATTTTGTCTCGGCGAAATCCAAAAATTCGTTGGTCTTCGCGGAACTCATTTCGAAACTTTCGGTCGAATCAAGTGATGTTATACCCGAAGAGTTGCCTATAAAAGGGGACATGTTTTTGATCGCGTCTTTTGTTCCCTGGTATGGAGATATACTAGTCTATCTCCAAAATTTGAAGTTCCCCACCTCTGCTTCTCGTGATAAGTGTCGTTGTATACACCATCAAGCTAAGAACTATCTCATACTCAAGTACACTATGTATCGTCGAGGCATAGATTTCATCCTTCGTCGATGTCTCACTCACGAAGAAGCAAAAATCGTGCTTAACGATTGCCACATAGGAGCATGTGGCGGTCATTTGCTTAGGTTGGTAACAACCCAAAAGATTCTACGAGCCGGTTACTTTTGGCCGACATTAATCAAAGATTGTGTTGAATCGGTAAAGAAGCGCCACCTGTGTCAGATCTTCTCTCGGAAGATGAGGGAACACCCCACTCCCATGTTTCCCATCATCACAGTTGGTCCCTTCACCAAGTGGGGGATTGATAATGCTACATGCAACCCTCCTTCTGCAATGGGGAACTGTTATATCATTGTAGCAGTAGACTATTTCACAAAGTGGGTCGAAGCTAGGCCAATGTTTAAAGATGATGGCGAGACAACAACTCTCTTTTTGTTTAACCGGATAATATCAAGGTTCGACATCCTGAGAGAGATTGTCATTGACCATGGAATTCACTTTCAAAACATAATGATGTCCGAGTTAACATCAAAGCTTAGGTTGAGGAAAGAACATTCATCACCCTACTACCCACAAGTGAATAGTTAGGTGGAAGCTGTGAATAAATCCCTTAAGACTATTTTATAGTGAACGATCAATTCAGCCAGGTCAAATTGGCATTTGATGTTGTATTTGACATTATGGGTCTGCCGACCGTCTGTTAAGACTGCAACTAGTTTCTCACCTTTTCAACTCATTTACGAGCTAGAAGCAGTCTTTCCTATAGAGTGTCAAATCCCCTCTCTAAAATTGGCAGTACAATTATTGCCATACACGTCACCATTTGAAGAGCGTTTATTATATCTTGAGCAACGTGATGAGTAGCGTTGAGATGCAGCCTTGGCTAATGAGCCTCACAAACAGAAATTCAAGTGTCAGTATGATCGGTCTGTTCATCCTTGGATTTTCTCTGAAGGCGGCCTTGTCCTATTCTATGACCAAGATAAGGACCCCCTGGGGGTAGGCAAGTTCAAAACCATTGTTGATTAAGGTTGGTTGTCATTGATGTCAACCCTTGAAGAAAGACCCGTAGCAAAAAAGTTTGGGTAATGGACCCAATAGTGTTTGATGTAAATATCACTCATCATTTTTTTATCATGGTTGATAAGAAGTAAATATGGATGAACTCCAAAGTGGTCCCCTTATGGNAATGAGATGAAGGAAAGTTAATTTGTTAGGGAAAATATCCTAGATGGATAGTTCTTGTCATGTCATTTCCGGTGGTGTGTGGAACGTCACATAATTCCTCATGCTTAGAGAGTTATGGCCATGAAAAGTTGGAGACCCCAGGTTTTGGGAATGGACCCAAGTTTGTTTGATGGGTAACAGTATGAGTTATGATATATTTTCAGATAATACTATTCTATATGGATAGTACATGTCATGCCATTTCTGGTGGTATGTAGAACGTCACATAACTCCTCACAGTTTATGAGTTATGGCCTTACGGAGTTGGAGGACCCTCATATGTCATCTAGAAGCCCCAAAAGGTCAAAGTAATCAAAGTGGTTTAAGAGATTTTAAAAGGTAAATAATAAAGTGAAGTGATGAGTGTATTATAATTAAAAGTGAATGCAAAATAAATTATTTCAATAATAATTTTAATGGAGAAATTAGAAGTGGACCCAACCCTAAAATAAGGAGAGTGGGGCCAAGTGACCTAGAAGATGTTTTTAAGGAAGTTGTTTGGAGAATATAAATAAGAGGCAAGGCTCTCTCATTTGAAACACACTTGAGATTATTGAATATTTTTAGGTGTATGAGGTATACAAATGATATCTAAGCCGAAATTCTGAGTGAAAGTGAAGAAAAGAAGGCCAAAATGCAAGGAAGGATAAATTCTTTTGATGGTGCTTTCTAAGGTATGTTATTTTCAAGTCATCTCACCATTTTCGCTATAATTTTTTTTCTATAATGATTCAGATCCTGAAATTTCTATGAAAGTGAGAAAACATATCCAAGTATCTGTGGTTAAAAATTCATCTTGTGGGTTGTTTTATTTTGGGAGTTACACTCTGTGGAAAATAGGGTTACTAGTCAAAATCAAGTGTTTCGGGTAAAAACGTCATAACTTCTTCATAACATATGCAAATTCAGTGAGACCAATTGTGTTGGTTAGGTTACATTCGGTAATATTCTGTGCGGGGCATGCTCTACAAGGTCTCTCTCTAGAATAAGACAAAATTCAGCAAGGTATGCCATTTTTGTTATAACTCTTTTTCTGAGAGGTTCCGAGTAGTGCCACTTGGAGGAATTACATAAAACACACTAAATAACATTGTGTATCAGTTTCATATCTTTATACATTACAGGTTCAAAGTTATGATTACTTCAAGTTAGGGTTGTTGACTAATCCAAAACTAAGCATGTGAGACTAAAGAAAAGTTTGATGAAAATGATAGTCTCTTGTTTTTAAAGTTAAGGAAGGCTTGCAGGAATGTGATCATATACACCAGGTATATTACAGAGCTACAAATCATATTTGGATGATAAAATTGATGAGGGATTTTGGTTGAGGTACATGTTGAGTACATGGTTGAGACAAGTAGTTGATGAGTTGGCGCACATACATGATGTGTATAGTTGATGATGTTGGTACATATTGATGAGTCATAGTTGATGAGTAGTTGAAACATGATTGGTACATACTTGGCACATGGTTGGATGCACTTGTTTATGGTACAGGTTGATTACAGATTGGTGCATGGTTGATGCACT
>ML789441.1:392237-420538 GCA_009831015.1 Picea engelmannii
TCTCAAAATGTTTCAAATAACCTATCAACAATCAAGATCATAAAGTGAACACTCATGCATTGAAAATAAATAAACTTAAAAAGGCTTAGTTGTTGTAGGAAAGAAAAAACTAGCTCCCATTCAGGAGGTCTTCTCAGAATGTTTCAAATAACCTATCAACAATCAAGATCATCAAGAACACTCATGCATTGAAAATAAATAAACTTAAAAGGCTTATTTGTTGTAGGAAATAAAACACTAGCTCCCATTCAGGAGGTCTTCTCGGAATGTTTCACAAAACCTATCAACAATCAAGATCATAAAAACAATAAAGCATATAAACCTATTCAAAGTAAGAATAAAATGCTACTATGATCTATTTGGAGTGAGCTCAATTCTCCCAAGAACAAAGTAACATATGAACTAAAGCATTCTAAATCTAAACTAGAGAATGGAAACTGATGTGAAAAGAAAGCTTGATTCTTATTCCATCATAAGTTGGATACAATGATCCAAGAGTCCTCCTCTTGAAATGGAGGAGGCACTCCTATTTATACAAAAGTTTAAGATAACTTAGATCCACAAATCTCTCCTAGATCCACAAATGTCTCATTTGGTTACAATCATGTGTTCACACCTATCAAGTGATATCTCTACAAATCCTCTCACAAATCTTTCTTTCATGATTAATCTCCATCCAAGATACTTGAGTAGATCTCCAAATCTTTATCAAATCTTCAAACGGTTGAAGAGAGAATTCGAATTTGAGACTTGATGGTCAAATTTGACTTGGTTGGAGTCTTCAAATACACCTGTAAACATCATGAAACTCATCCCACTTTCATATATAAGTGTAAACATGTCATTTTTCCAATATTTAATCATAAATTCACTCAAAAACACTAAAATAGATGCATTGGAAAATAATATGTCTAAAACCCATGTAATCATGAAAATGGTTTATGTAAGGGTGTGGGAAAGCGAAATATGGTTAAAAGTGAAGTGAAACTGAAGTGAAAATGTTGGTAAAAAGATGACACTTTCGCGACTCAACAAAGTCCTTGGAATTTCTAGTAGGGAGATTTTTTTACCAGTAACACTGGAGCCCTGGAGAGAAATGGAACAGCCTCAGGGACTACATGGCATAGAAAGGTGTTCATTTCTTGGGGTTGTGTAGGCTAAGGGGAAAGAGAGCTATAAATTAGGATTTCTATGAGGTTGGGAAACCTGATACCTACTTAGCCAACTACTGTGTATTTAGAGTTGGCCTAGGACCCATCCTTGTGGATTCATAGCCCTGGATTGGGGGTGACCTACTGTTAGGAGTAAATGAAAAATAACATATATGGTTGGGAGGAACATCCTTGGTCTGCATCCAATTGGTGAACATTTACTTGCAAATATAAGTGCTCTTTGTGTTTTTTGTTTAATGTATTTTGTTGTGTATTTAATTTTCTCTGAGATATGTATTCTAATGTGTCTGTCTGCTAGTTATTTGTTGTGCATGGCACGTTGTTTATCTCTTTTATGCTATGACATGGATCTTTTATTATGCATGTGGTGTGCATGCTTCTAACATTGTTGAGAAGTCCTTTGTTTCCGAATTAGAGATCAGAGAAATGAGTCTTGGGACTGCAGCTTACCTAGCCTGTGGTTGGTTCGGTGTGTTGCATCCTGTTTAAGTGGCGTGGCCTAGCCTCTGGGTGGTCGAGTATGTTAAAACATGGCATGGAAAGGAAAGGCATAGATTAAAAAATAAATTAAAGGCAAGGCATGGAAAGGGAAGGCATCACATGGCAAGGAAAGGTGTTGGCACTATGCACATTTTTTAAGACACTAGGTTCGATTTATATATGACCAACAAAACCCACTTGACACCATCCCTTCTGACATCAACCACTTATGCATATGAAGTCTCACCTAAGGTATCTATTGGGATTGCAAGAACCAAGTGTCTACAGTAGTGAGGGAATGGGAGGTGATTGTTCTTTTCATTCTTCCTTATTAGTTTTGTGCGCATAATTTTGTACTTGTTATGTATTACCTACTTAGTGATTCATATTCATACTATCGTTATATTCCAGATTGCTGCATAAACTCATTAGTGTAACAATCATGATTATTGCACAATGATTAAACATAAGAAAAATCTAATGTACTATGCATCCAGATAGAATTCATCATCAATCACATAAAATACATGTAACAAAATATTTAGCGTGGTTCACCCAACACTGGGATACGTCCACAATGACTATCTTCTTTATTATGTGTTTAGTAATTGATTTAGGCTTGTGCATAGCGCTTAAAAATATATATCATGTTTATATTTCTATTCTACTAGCATAACCACTCTGCAGTGAAAGATTCTCTCTCTACATCATCCCTTACATTCAAACATTGATTCTCTCCCTTCCCATCCTCTCCTATCAACCTTCTTACTTACAGGCATTCTCAAAAATTTGGAATAGACTCTGCAATATTGCTCAAGAATAAACACAAAGAGGAACCCCTATTATCCAATCCCATTACATATTTATACATACAATCTAGGGCTTAAAACCTTACTTCGTTCATCCAAAAAACCCACTACATTGCATGTCGGCTCCAGTTAACTGGTTGTTCTACTACTTTTGTCTGCTTTTCCATCTACATGTTGATTTTGTACTCTAACTTATTTTCCTTCTACTTTTTCACGTCCTTCCACCTTTATAACATCGAGCTGACATCCTTCCTTTTCATCCACTTTCCTCTCCTACTTTATTCTGCTTTATTATTCTCCCTGTTTCATTCCCTTTTTTATTCTTCTTACTATGTGTTGTACTTTTGGATGCACCTCAACTGTGCACATCCTCGCCTTTCTTATTCTTCTTTGCACACTTCATCAATACTTATTATTTTTCCCAACATTGTATTCCAAAAATTCCTTTCTGACAAGCCCCAAACACTCACCTGTGTCTCATCCCGAGCTACTCAAGCATGTTTGCTTCTCCTCCATGCCACAATGAAATTTTGGGAGGCTTCCTTCGCTACATCAACTTCATTTAATATTGTTGCCTCGGTTTCTACGATCTCTTCACCCCCCTGAGCAGTCAAGCTTGTCAAATTATCTTCCACTTCCAGGGATGCTTTCTTTAACTTTCCTTGTGCAGTGGCCATTTCACCGATGACACTCACTACTTCTTCCTGCAGTGGTCCTAAACAGTGCTACACAATATTCTATTGATCCCTCATTTTCTCCACTTCTGGGTATGGTTTCTTCTATGCCAAAATTGTTCTCATACATTCCGCTGGTGGAAGTGTAGTGACCCTTTCTGAATCTTGTTGTGCATGTTCATGTGATTCTCTTAGCTTGACCTCTACAGGCTTCATCCATGGATCATCCACAAGATCTGTCAACATCGGTGTGCTCTCCTTACATAGTTTGGTTGATCCAGATTTTATGAGCAGAACGAAATGAATACAGATTATTAATAGGTGCTTAACACAAAATAACAAAGATATAGTAAAACTAGTTTTCTATTCAATAACGAAATAAGATGAAACTGCAAAATGCAGCGGAAACAAGCTTGTTGGAATGGTGGCGGCTTATCTATGAGAAGAGATGTGACGACAATGCACATTCACAAGAAGAAGGTTACAATGAGGCTCTGAAGGCCTTTTTACAATAAGAAAGAATTCAAAAAACCCCAGACATACAAAAACCTAACCCTAGGAGATGAAGCCCCAAAAGTCATGTGGGCCCCGTTTGGGTAAGTTAGTACATCAATTTCTTAGGGTCGTAACTTTTGCATACGATCTTCGTTTTAGGCGTGTGATAGCCCGTTGGAAAAATATGATTGAGGAGATTCATTTTCTGGGCTCGATAACATATTCAACTATAATTGAGGATCTCTATCCTGAAAAACCGTCATTTAGGCCCTCAAAATGGCCACGGAAGTTAAAACTGCTAAAAATAGTAAATTGCCAAAATTGTCAGAAAATTGTTTTGAGCCAGTTGGAAAAGGTGGGTGACCACTGATATCCATCTAGATCAATCCTACCTTCTTAGGAAGCAATGGTCTCCATTGCGTTGAGGTCCCCCATCAGATGAGGAAATTTCTGCTGAATTTTGCCCTGGGTGAGCCACTTGCCTTGGTGCAGGAGCTGCCCCTGCTTTGACGACTCGATAAAGATGGATCATTTGTTGTCGAGTGCCCTTGATCTGTATATCCACAATCTAATGATTGGATTCCTGTTGTATGTAGTCACGGTTGAGCTCTTTTGGTGTCAGCTATTCTGCTACTTCTGAGGTGTCCAATAATCATGGGAAATAAGGGCGAAGGAGATCCACGTTGAACACTGGTGCAAGCCAAGGAAAGGAGGAATGTTGAGATCAAAATCATTATCCCCCATGGCCTTGGTGATAGTGTACGACCCATAACGGAGTGGGAGAATCTTTCGATGGGGTCATGTAAGGCGTTCTTTCTGCAAGTGCAACCAAACTTTTTCGCCCACCTGAAACGTATGTGGCACCTGATGTTGATCATGGTTGTATTTGTACTTTTCATTGGACTTCTGTAGGATATCCTGAACTTGTTGGCAGATGTGCTAGATCCTCTCAATGAATCAAGTGCCTTTGTCAGCTTTAGTTGGAGCAGTAGATGAGTCGATCGAGGTGACAACAAGGGGAAGTGCAACATCTATGGGACCCAATGGTTGGAATCCCAACCCCACTTGAAAGAGGTTATGGTCAGTTGAGATATGCAGGGCTCGGTTGTATCTATGTTGGACATAGGGAAGGCTCTCATCCCATGTGCGAGGGTGCTTTGAATTATACATGCCAAGGATATGTACAATCATTCAATTTACAACCTCGGTTTGGCCATCTGTCTGGGGGTGGAAGGTCATGGATTTGGTGAGCTTGGTGTCCAACAGTGACCAGAGGCTCGACCAGAATTTGATGAGAAATCGACTATCTCGATCTGAGACAATGGTTTGTGGGATTCCAAAATGTACCCAGACTCGTTCAAATAAGATCTTAGTAGTGGCCTTTGTTGTGATACTCTTCTTCCAGGAAACCATAATCGCCATCTTAGACAAGCGATCAACAACCACAAAAGCACAGTCATTTACCCGCTTGGTGGACGAGAGGCCTGACATGTAGTCCATTGATATGGATTCCCATGGCCTGTCAGGAGTAGGAAGAGGGGTGTATAGGCCCTGTTTCTTAGTGGTTGGTTTGGCAGTAGCGGAGGCAGTGCAGGACCTAATATACTTGCTAACCTCCTGTCGAAGTTTCGGCCAGTAGAAATGTTTTTGTAGCATCGCCACTGTATTTTGAACACCGAAGTGTCCTACCACCCGACTGTAGTGGGCTTCCTAGATCATCTTCACTCGCTCACTTGATGGAACACATATATGACGCAAACAACACAAAAACCCATCCTGAAGATGGAAATTATCGACAACTGCGTTTGCACCCAACATTTGGTAGGCGATGGCGAAGTCAGGGTTTGTCTCATAAAGTTGGCACCATCTAGATGTCTCATGGACACAAGAGTCTAGCACCATGGTGAGTGCCATGATTGGCGGTATTCTGAGGCAATCCACAACACGATTGGTGCTTCATGTTTTATACTTGATGTTGAGGTGGAATTGCTGCAAGTATGTGGACCACTTTTGATGGCGGTCATTTTTCAATTTTCCCTGTGTCTGCATGAACTGCAATGGCTTATGATCAGTGTGGATGACTGTCTCCTTTCCAATAATGTAATTTCTCCACTGGTGGCATGCTTTCACAATGGAGTACATTTCTTTGTCGTAAGTAGGGTACTTACAGACAGTATCTGATAGTGTCTCACTATGATAGGCCACGGGGTGGTCGTGCTGAGTGAAAATGACGCCCACAACATAGTCTAAAGCATCTGTCTCGATCTCAAAGGGATGTTGCAGGTCTGGTAGTGAAAGTATTGGGGCTGAGCATAAGCACTACCTCAAATCATCAAACGCTTGTTGTTGGGACCGACCCCCGACAAATTTCGCCTTACCACCACCCCTGTTTATTTGGCTGAGGGCCCATGCAATATGGGAGAATCCCAACACGAACCTGCAGTAGAAATTGGCAAGGCCCAAGAAGCTCCAAATCTCAGTGAGTGTTTTTGGGGCTAGCCAGTCACAGATGATTTCGATCTTCACTAGATCCACATGTACACCATGCTAATCAATGATGTATCCTAGGTAACGGATCCTGTCCATGCCGAAGGAGCATTTTTCCAAGTTGGTGTATAGCTTGTGCTGCCGCATGGTGTGCAGAACCTGCTAAATATGTTGCAAGTGTTCGGCCCAAGTCTTATTGTAAATTAGAATGTCATCCAGATACACCACTACAAAAGTATTGGTGAATGGTCATAGGATATCGTCCATCATCCTCATGAAAGTGGATGGAGCATTTGTCAAACCAAAGGGCATGACCAACCATTCAAAAAGGCCTTCCTTTGACTTGAAGGCAGTCTTCCATACATCTGTCTGTTCTATCGGGACATGGTGGTAGCCAGACTTCAGATCAATCTTACTGAATTATTTGGCCCCCGTGGGTTGATCAAGGAGGTCATCAATTCGGGGAATCAGGTATCAGTTTCTGACTGTGATTTTATTAGCCCCATAATCAATACAGAGTCGTCAGGTTCCATATTTCTTCTGTACCAGCATGATTGGGCTCCCGCAAGGTGATGAGTTGGGGCGGATGTGCCCCTTCTGTCTCAATTCTTGGATCTGTCGCTTGATCTCTCATTCTCTAACAAAGAGAGACGATAGACTGGCCCATTGGGCAGTGACGCTATGGGGGTCAGATCGATGGGGTGCTTGACTTGGTAGTGCAGAGGTACCGCTGTAGGTGAGGAGAAGATATATGAGTCTTATTCCACGACCTTATCTACTTGCTTCTGCTGTGTGGAGAGGTCGGCTGCAGAAACCCTGGATATGGCTGTGATATTTTGCTTATTCTGAGAGTGAATCATGAAGAAGACAAACTTCCCCATCTAAGAGATGACCTTCCTGCATTGCTTAGTAGAGATCAAGGAAATAACACTAGGTGGGACTTCCTCGGGTATATTGTACAATTTCCTGTTCAAAGTAATAATAACACTAAGAGGCCTAGACTCATATACAACATAACATTTCCATAAATAAGGTTGGCCCAAAATAACATCACAAACTTTGAGAGGAGAAACATCACACAATACCTCGTCTTTGAAGGGCTTGATGCTGTATGACAGTCGACACTATTGGTTGACACAGAGATCACTTCCTTGGCGGAGCCATCTAATGGTGTAACGTTGTGGGTTCGACGTTGTTGGCAGGGCCAACCACTTGATGACCTCTACTGAGATGAGGTTCTTCTGGCTACCACTATCAATGATGAAGTGTAGCGGGGTTACTTTTACCCACATCTGTGAATGGAAGAGGCACACTCCTTCTTCTGGCTCATTTGGTTCACCAGGATGGAGCTTGGTGGTAGAAATGGTGGCACTGGGTTCCGTGTCAATGATCCATATTCCCTTTTCTGGTTCTAGCTTAGAGTCAGAATCCACATCTGATTTAGAGGCTTTCACTTCGGCCACCAACAACTGCTTTAAGCAGTAGTCAGTAGTGTTATGTCAAGGGCTCTTATGGAAGTCGCACCACTTCCCGGTATATTTCTTTGTCTTTCTGGTGTCCTGATACTATCCATATTTTCTCTATCCTTTTTTTGTTGGGTTGGGGTCGCCCTTTCCTGGATTTTGTTGTGCGGGGTTCCCAGGCCCAAATTATCGCGTCTTTTGTTTGAGCTTCTGATCGATTTTGACGACACATCGGTAGGCCGCGCCCAAGGATGAGATGTCCAGAAATTCCATTTTGGTTTGGATGTATCTATGCATAGCACCATAATACTTGAGCACCAGATGTCACTCTGAATATTTGATACCCAACTTGGTGTACAAGGTATGGAAGATATTTGTGAAATCTGGCACTGCTTGGTCTCTTTCTTGTCGCAGTGTGGTCCATTTGGTATACAAGTCATCATAACTTCTAACAGGGTAGTATTGTTCCTTAATAGAATCCCTGAAGGATTCCTAGGTGGTCATGACTATAAATAATGAGGGTTCCTCTGCTTCCTTTTGCTCACAGAAAGTTTCCCACCAATATTTGACATGGGGAACGACTTTGAGGAGCACAAAAGTAATATTTTATCTATTCAAAAAGTTATGGACAAAACAATACCCTTCTAGTAAATTTAACCACTTGTCTATAGCATCTGCGTCTATCTAACCTTCAAATATAGGAATATTGAAGTTTATTTGTACCTTCAAGGGGGTGGCACCTCTGCTCGAAGAAGATGTGTCGCCTATTGGTAGCCGCCGAAGGATTTGCGCAAAACTATTCATCATCTCGTTCCTTTGTTGCGTGAGGGATTCCTAAATCAACAGTTTGAAAAGATATCCTATCCCATCATATTTATTTTCTCCTACCATGAGAGGTCGCTTTGGCGTGCGATATCTTTTTTCCTCAAGAGAAACAAGCTCGAGACACAACTCTTTGTACTCTGACCACGTTGGGGACATGCATTAAGATGACAAAGAGAAGACCGCTCTGATACCACTGATCCAGATTTTATGAGCTGAAAGAAATGAATACAGATTATTAACAGGTACTTAACAAAAAATAACAGATATATAGTAAAACTAGTTTTCTATTCAATAAGGAAATAAGTTGAAACTGTAAAATGCAGCGGAAACAAGCTTGCTGGAATGGTGGCGGCTTATCTCTGAGAAGAGATGTAGCCGTTGAGCTCATTCACTAGAAGATGATTACAATGAGGCTCTGAAGGCCTTTTTATAATAATAAAGAATTCCAAAAACCCTAGACATCCAAAAACCTAACCCTAGGAGATGAACCACCAAAAGTCATGTGGGCCCCGTTTGGGTAAGTTAGTACATCAACTTCCCAGGGTCGTAACTTTTTCATACAATCTTCGTTTTAGGCATGTGATAGCCTGTTGGAAAGGTATCATTGAGGAGATTCATTTTGGGGGATCAATCATGCCTTCAACTATCATTGAGAAGCTCGATCCCAAAAAACCTTCATTTAGGCCCTCAAAATGGCCCCGGAAGTTATAACTGCTAAAAATAGTAAATTGACAAAATTGTCAGAAAACTGTTTTGCGCCAGTTGGAAAAGGTGGGTGGCCATCGATATCCATCTGGATCATTGGCACATTCTTCTTCTATCTTCTTAATATTGACAACTGTTGTCTTTGTCATTCTCTCCCTTCCTTCTCTGAATTCTAGCGACGTTCCTGGTGTACTCCCCAATTGTAGATCCTCTATCTACAATCAGAATCCCTTGATGACTTCACCTTTTTCAATACTTAATCCTCCATAGTATCTTATACCACTATGGGGAATTTCAAAATGGCCTTGTATAATTTATGGGAAACTTCTTTGGTTTTCTGCGTTATATTTTCAACTTCATCCTTCTCCTTGAGGGATGTCCTTACCCTTTCTTAGGCCTTGTTCTTGTATTTCATTATCTCTTCCACTCGGCCTTCAACTTCCTTATTTGTTTGGAGCACAACGTCATACTGTTGTTGCAGTTGGTCTCTTTCATCCATCATTTTTATCAACTCCTGTTGTGCTTCCTTGCCTTTTCTCTTAATCTCTTGCAACAATCTCATTTGAAATTCTTTTTATCTTTGTATTGGTATCCATGATACCATTATATTTAGGTGTCCTAGTGTGTTCACCTATTCTTTTAACTTAGACGTTGGAAATTTGAGTGTGTTTCCCTCAATCTGAAGTGTTCTATACCTGACTACTAACTAGGTCAATACTAGATGCACACTCTATGCTTCCTTCCATGGAATAATGGATGGTCCTCCCTCTGTTATTCTCTATTTTTTTAGGCTAGCAATTGCTAAGAGTTGTTGGAGTTGTGCCAACTAATCTTGCACTCTCTTCTATTGCTCTTCTTGCTTCCTCGTTACTTCCTCCATTATTTCTTCAGCAGCATCATGTACTTCATATCCTATGCATTCCATATCATCATTAGTTAAAGTACAAATTGGGGTTTCTTTGTGAGCCTTAGTCTTATTGTGTTCCCCCCCTGTTGGTTCATTCCCCTTATCCTTTTGTTTGGCTCTCATCGCAGGGAATTTTTGTTGAGATTTTGTTGTGGATGGGATGGCCATATCTCCTATGCCATTATTTTGATCATTCCCCTACTTTTCATATGGTTCGTTGTCACTCTTATCTTGTTCCCCTTGCTCTTATGGTTGCCATGTTTTCTTTGTTAAGATTTTCCATCCATCTTCCAAGTTATTCACTATTAAACATATGTCATATGTTGTCAACCTATAACTAGTTGGAAACCAATGGTATGTTGGGTGCTTCTTGGCCTACACATACATGTCGTGCATGCCTACTTTAAACCACGTGATATCCTTATATGTTTCCACCATCTCTTCTGATATACACAGTGTGTGTGCGACTAGATGCGTGATATTTTCCAAGTATACATAAAATGTGTTAATGGCATTTTGTCTTCTCTTAATTATCGTATGCCATAGGTTGGCATATCTCCTGAAAAAGTTTCCTTTTCCTAATGTGCACATGTGTTGATAGTAAACTAGTTCCTTCCATCCGATCAGGAAAATCAAGATAAACAACCATGCATAGTGAAATTGTGTTCCCTTTTACTGGGCCTCAATAAAATTTTCAAAAATCAGTTCACCAATAAGGTGGCTCAGTTCATATGAACCCCTTCGACACATTTTTCTGTAGCTTCAATGACGAAATCTAGTACTTCATCTTTTTGACATTTTCGCAGCAACTTGCAGGCCAATACCTGCATCGCAAACCTGACAGTGTTATCATTGATTTTTTTCACGTGTAGCTACCTTTTCCTCTGGAAAGTATTGAAATTTTCCTTCATCAACTCTGAGAGGTATCTCTCTCATGTCTTATAGAACAAAATGGTTGGATTCTTGTGGTAATTTGGGAGTCCTGTAATGTGTGATATCATTGTTGTGTCAATTGAAACTAGGGGATCAAGCCACAATGTCCCCCCATGCACACAACTAAGAAACACCTTCGCACATGCATTAATCTCCAAGCTTCACCTAAAATGTGGAATCTCCAACAGGTTCAATATGTCTTTCTTCTCCAATCCTATCTCCCACTCCCGTGTCTCCAACAGGATTTATCTTGTACCTGGTACGCCCCTAGTGCAGAAATATTTTACCTTGGCTAGCTCTGGAAATTTTTATTCATCGGTGATTTCATGATTTATGAATTTGAGACCTACAACCTTTCCGAGCATATCTCCTTCACTTCTTACACCAAGAGAAAATGGTGTTGTCAGTAGTGGGTATTTCCCATTGGATGGTATGTGGATTGGTGTCACATTATCCATCCTAAGTGGTATGTAATTTCTATGGAAACTAGCATGTGAGGCCAAAGATGAAGCTCCAACTACTTCCTTGACCTATGGTGTATCTACTGGTCGTTTTTCCTGTTTTTGTGTTGCTGCTGATGCCGCTCCAAATTTTGGCAGTTCCATTTGTCTTGTGTGAAAGATTATTGAATTGGATCTGTGTTTGATCTCTGGTAGTTGTAGCTCAGCTCTAGTGCACTTAGATTCACTCTGGTTCTCTCTAGTTTTTCTCTCACTTGCATGAAATAATGAATTATGCTTAACAACCTTATGTTATTTTTATTCCTTGTTTCCAACTATGCATGTCTCATCCCGCCTTAACTACATTGGTCAATCCACCATTGTGGTTGATGATTTTTTACACAAATTCATATTTATTACCAAATCCGTCGTGTGGTTTTTCCCTCGTATTTCCAATTTGTAATGGTTTCCAACGTCTTTCACCATTTAAGATTATACGGTGCCTTTATGACCTGTCATTCCCAATTTGTATCCATCATTTCCCGGATTTAATGCTTTCAACAGTCTTGTCATTGCAAAATTGTGCAACGGTTCTTTCTTTTTCATCAGTGTACTTCACACTCTTTCTCTTCTATGTATTATTTTCTAAATTGACGCAGTTCTATTCTGATGTGTGATAACCATGCCTTCTGCACAATTTCCTATGCCTTGGTACTCTGACACTGTTTTTATTTTTTCTATATCTACTTTTTATTTGAGTTTCTTTCCTTTTCTACTTTTTATTTGTTTTTCTGTGTTTTTCCTTCCTACTATAATACAACTACTATGATACATGTGTTCTAGCACAACCTAGATTATTTCATAGAATGTCGTCCATCTCTATAGAGTTTCAACTGATTTCCATTAACTATTCCTCCTAGAACTTCTGCATTCAGAGTTTCCAACTATGTAACACCTATCTTTGTGACATGTTTAATCACATAGGATCCTAACCAATGCATTTTAAACTTTCCTGGATGCTACATGAACTTACTATCATAGAGTAATACCAAATCTCCCACTTGAATATTTTTATGTTTAATGTGTCGATCATGCCAAGTCTTCTCTCGTGCTTTCTGAACTTTTTGATGGAAACCTGTGAAAAATAGGTCTTCTTCAAGATGTACCAATGACGATAGTATCTCCTCTACTATGCCAGAGTCTGATAGATCAGTGATAACTTCAATGCACTAGCTAGGTAGAATAAACTCCATAGGAGTTATTTCTTCTTTCACATAGACCAATCTGGAAGGTTTCTTCCCTATCATCTTCTTACTTGTAGTCTTCTAATCCCATAAGACTGTAGGAACTCTTAAGTCCCAATCGTCTCTCCCCATGTTGCAATTTTTTGTCAAATCATTCTCAAATATTTTATTGAAAGCTTCCACTATTCCATTGGCCTGAGGATGATACACAATAGTCTTTTGATTTTGAATTTGGCACTCTTCGGTCAATGCTGCAATTTTATTATTTAGAAAGCGTGTCCCTTTATCACTAATTAATATGTGTGGACATCCAAACCTTGTGACTACATTCTCGAACAAAAATCATGCAATAGTATTCGTAGTGCAATATGTAATTGGTGCTGCCTTTTCCCATATTGTTAAGTACTTCGTCATAGTGATTATGTATCTTTCCCCCGAACTTCTTTCTTGTGGTTTTATTGGCCCTACAAAGTCTATGGCCCATTTCTCAAATTCCTATAGTGTAACTTATGGATTCAATGACATTTCATCCCTCCTAAATGACTTTCCCACTCTTTGACATACATCGCATGAATGAAAGTATTATGTCGCATCTTTGTGGAGTGTAGGACACCAAGTCCCCGTGCACAAAATATTTTGTGATGTTTCTCTCCTTTCATAATTTCCTCCTAAAATCCCATTACGCTCTTCTTCAAGTATCATATGTCTCTCGTGTTGCAACACACATCGTCTCAATATTCCATCTGCACCCAACTTTATAAATTCCCTGGAATCAATTGATAATTTGTTTCTTTCACTACCATATGTTTCTTCTGCACAACCATCATGTCTTATGTATCCATACATGTACTTAGAAATTGTACAATGTTTGAGAAGTAATCATCCACCTTCTTTATCGAAAACATTTTTTCATCTGGGAAACTATCATCTAAGTTGCTTGCATATTCACCTGATAATATGTGTGATGGATGATCTAGTCCTACATTCAACTTTAGTGGTTTCACTACAACCTCAAAATCATATTCTTGAAACAATAGTCGCCATCTTCATATGCTCTCCCCCCAACACTAGATTTTTGAATATGTATTTTAATGCATAATGGTATGTATACACCTTAAAGTGAGACCCCAATAAATAATTTTTGAACTTTTGTAGTGGATAGACCATTGTCAATCCTTCTCGTTTCGTGGTTGTATAATTCTTCTCTGCTATAAACAACTTCCTGCTTACAAAATAAATTGGGTGAGCTATGTATCCCTCCCCTGGTTTAGATAGTATTGCACCCAACAATATGGATGATGCATCTACATGTGCATGGAACTCCTTGTTCCAATCTGAAAATATCAAAATCAGCACAAAAACAAGTTTATATTTTAAGGTGTCCAACCCCTTTTGACATTTGTCGTTCCATTGAAACTTGGATTCCTTATTTAGTAACTTTTCTATGGGTGTTGTGATTTGTGCATATCCTTTGATAAATTTCTTATAATAACCTGTATGACCTAGAGTTTCCCTCAACTGTATGACTGATGTAGGTGGTTCTAAATCTATAATTACTATAATATTGGTTGGATCTACTAGTAATCCTTATTTGCAAACTACATGTACCAACATAATTCAAAACAACACACAAAAAATAAAGTTCTTCAAGTTCAGCGAAATTTGAGACTGGCTACACTGATCCAATATTAGACTAAGGAATTCTATATGATCCTTGAGTAGATTGAACACAATCCATTCATCCAAGTACACTTCAAGGAATTTATGGAAAACAATACTCTTTGTCCATTCATTCGTCAAAATTCCTTGAATGCTGCAACCAATACTCTAGAAAACACCCCAGGGGAATTGTTCAGTCCAAAGGGAATTATTGTATACTGATAATTTCCCCATTATGTTGTGAAAGTGGTCTTGTGCCTGTCCTCCTGCACAATTTTTATATGATGGTACCCCAAGAATCCATCTATGAAAGAATAGGTTTCTTGACCTCCTACATTCTCTAGTACATCATATGTGAATCGTGTTGGGAATGGGTCATGTAAACACACATCATTGAAGATCCTTAGATCCATGCAGATATTGATTCCTCTTGTCTTCTTGTTCTGCACTACCATTGGACTAATCTAGTTAGATTATTCTACTAGTTCAATTATTCCTGCGTCTAGCATCTTGTCTATTTCATCTTTCACCTTTTCCTTGTACTTAAAATTTAACCTATAAGGCCTCTCTTGCATTGTCTTAGCTCTTGGTTTCAGTGGAATCTTCATCTCACCTAAGTCCCCTGCTATCCTCTTCATATCTTAAAATTTCATGGGGAATAGGTCATGATACTCATGCAACAAGTCTGCAATTTTCCTGACTGTCTTTGTGCAAACTTCAAATTTTTCATATTCATATTCATATCCCCTATTTGTTCAAACTTGAGATTCTTCGTCATCCCAATGTTTACTTTCCACAACTTTATTAATTGGGTGTATGCGGTGAATTCAAGTTCTTTCCCTTCTACTGCTCGTTCTCCTTCTCTCTTAGGTACTTGTACATTTCTAGGATTTTCCTCTTCATCGTTCTCATCCTTAGTCACATTGTAGGACTCTAATAGCTCATGGACAGTCATAGTCACTCGGTGCGCAATGCACACTGGTACAACCTCTATTGTCCCTTCTTCTAAGAAGATCTTTGTTTGAATATCCTATAGCGTTGCATCTATTTATGGAGATTCATGTTCAAATGTAAATGTGATTTTGAAACTCTAGACCAACTCTTCCCATCTTGTTGTCTCTCTGCTCATTTCCAATTCCAAATACCAGTTCTTCAGAATTGTGTCCAGTGTGTGTATAAATATGTGCATCCGATTTATTTCCGGTACTAAACTCCACAAAGTCCTTCACTGTTTGGCATAACCCATTGGATCACTCTCTTATGTATACTTATGCACAATATTTTCTTTCTCAGTGCCAAACCTGAGTTGCATTAGTCTTCTATGTGCAACCCACCATCTGGATGGAGTCGCTTTTAGGAAAAAATTTAGTGCTAAAATCCTTTGTTTTTCGAGTACTTGCAACTCAAATTCCTTTACAAACATGCTTATATCAGTTAATCCATCATACCTAGGTGGATCACATAGCTCTATTCCAATCCAATGCAAGGATCAGATTATGCATGCACATTGTCTAGTGGAGACTTCATGTATTGTCTATTTCCAATGCTCCAGACCTTCTTTAGAGTCTAATGCACATGAACTGATATTTCTCCAACTTAGCGCACAATCTACAATAGGTTTGACATAATTATACATCCGCACAGTCATGTTGTATATGTTGTCGATGTCATTTATTTTGGCTAGATCTATGTATCTCTTTCCTTCTGATATCTCCAAGGGTGCAGTAACTTTCAAACATCCAACTTCAAATATCATCTCCCTCATTTTCAAGTTGATGATCAACTAGTTATCAAAATCCCATTCTAGTCCCATCAATGTTGGATATGGTTAACTGTCATCCACAATCACAATAACTTCAAATTTTTCCACGTTGTGCACCCCATCTATGTTCACATTTACTCTTCTCAAATGCCCAATCAATACTATTTTTTGTTGATTTGTGAGCCTTAACTTAACAGGATACCATATTATCTTGGGTTTTCCCATCATCTCCCATGTCTTCTTAGGAAAAACATTCATGTCATATCCCAAGTCCAAAATAACACTATCCACATCATACTCCCCAATTTGTGCATTGAATATGAATTCTCTATTGGTCCTCTTTCTATGCAGTACCTGGTTTACCGTCCTTTGTGTGATAGGAGTTTCCCTTCCTCATGTACAGTGGTCAATCATGTCATATATTGTACTCGGTGCAGTTTCTTATTTTATTACATCTACACAACTTCTCATAAACTCTATTAGCGTACTTACCTTTCTAGTTGGATTTTGAGGCACAACACAATCTTCTACATGAGGCGTAACTGATGTTGATGCTCCCCAATCCCATCCAAGTACTTATTTTCTTGCCCTCTGATATGTCTCCTTTTCTTGTTGAAAATAAAATGTTGGCATATGCCTTGTTGACTCCCTTACCCATTTCTTAATATGCTTTCCTCCATGTGTCATATCAACTCTTTCTCTAGCTCCTCCATGTGTAATACTTGTTATTCTTGGTCCTTCATTACATTTTTTGGCTGATATTTTTTGCACATTCTAATTTGGATTCTCTTTCTAGTTTCCTTTGGCCTTCCATTTCTCAACTAGTTGGGGAAAATATTCTATCTCATGGTCCAGTGCTCTGCAGTATGTGCACGTTGTACATGGATTCAAGCAGTCGCAGGTCAAGTGTCCTAGTTTATTACAATTATAACATATTATCGATCCTCTTCCCCCTCTACCCAAATTCCTCTTCCTTGGTCTCTACCAAAGTTTCCTTTGTTCCCTAGATTAAATCCCCTTTGATTATTATATTGCAGACCACCCCCTTCTGTTGTATCATTCTCCTCCTAAATCTTGTACATATATGATGTGTGCTCCCTCATTAAGTTGAATGTGTGACAATCCTTCTCGTAATGTCCCATCGACTTGCAAAAGATTCAAAACTAGTTCATTGCGGTACTTTGATACTTACATATTAATGAACTCAGTTGGGTGATGGCCCCATTTCTTACATATCTCGCAATATCCTCCTCTCGTTAATGGATTCAACACTCTTGTTTCCAAATATTGCACGAATGTTGGGAATTAATCCTTTTGATGGAATTTAGTCCTACATTTGGTACACCATACTTGATCACATTTTTCCTTTCCCTTTGTCTTTTTTTCTAGTTGAATCATCATTGTATCTAACTGCATCTAAACTTTTCCCATCCCTCCATTTTCTCCTACAGAAGATGTTTCCAATTTTATTGCAATTTCCAGTGCCATGGGCTGTGACGAAACCTTCTATTGAATCAATGTCCTGCAAATATGTGGTAGAATCCATGCAATAAACCATTCTTGATGTTGTTGATCAGGGATATGGAAATTCATTCTACCCATAAGATCCTTGAACCTTTGATCTAAGTCCCATACTAACTCTATTTACACTTGTTTAAACTCCTTCAATTATGTGATGTACTGCAACTCTGACTTTTCCTTCTTGAACTCTTTTAGCAACACTTTCCTTATTTCTGCCAAAGTCTCAACTTGTCCCGTAGGTGTGGTAGTATGCACCTTCATGTACCAAACTAGTGCACGACCTCTAAATGTTCTTTCCAATTACACAATATTCACAGCCTCGTCTTAGACATTCTTTGTGACCCAAATTTTCTCGCAAACAAACAAATGTTGTTCTAGGTCCTCTGACCCAACCCCTTGGAAATCATGTATTCTAAGGGTTTTTTCTACCCCTGCCATGTTTCTTTGTGTATTCCCTCTTATTGGTAATGTTGGATGACTAACGCAGACCCCCCTACTCTCCCTCGGGGCTACTCGACCTCCTAGTCAAGGATCGTTAAATATTCTCGAGCTGGATAAACTCCTTGGGACCTTGCTGGTCTCAATATCAAACAAACACAGGCCCTGTTATCACCCTCATGTTTTCGCGGTCACGATCTGATAGTTACCAATTTTCCCATCCATCAACATTTCACAGTAATTGTGGGCTGCCAACGTGCTCACAATTTATCGAAGAGCTCTGTCCTTGAAATCTAAAAGATGCCCACCCAAATCTCCTTTAAATTGTGGTCATTTATCCCCTATCCCGACAAGATCAATGGTTCTAGTAAATAGCGGGATGCGAACTAGCACGTCTACTAATTTTTTCCCCTCTCCATATAATGATTCCTCACCGTCGATTTTTTCGTTCTCAGATCAACAGTTATCTGTGGGTCCTGCTCTCTTAGCACCCTATTCCAAATATCACACTGATCGGTGCTAGCTCCTTCCTCGCCTGTGACCTTGGGATTTGACCCAGGTCTTAACCTCTCGGTGCTTCACGAATTCGGGACCTTCAACCAAGATCAGATCAACGGTCCTGAAGAACAAATCAACGATCAAGATCCACTTCAAGAATCTGCGCTTTAGGAGTTCGACACTTTCGACCTTCGCTTTCCCCCAGATTATTCTGTACCTAAAGTTCCAGATTAGGCGCCACACGTCCACCTCAAATTAAGGGCTCTAGTCCATTTTAGAACTTTGGCCTTCGAAAGTATGAACTTTCCCTACTTGCTTCCTCCCAAAATGATTTCACCCAGAGTTCACGATTTGTCAACGCGTGTCCTTTCATCGATCGACGGTTATGATTGACTTCATCTCTTCGGGCTTCGAGAGTTTCAACTCTCTGCACTTTCTTCCTCCCGAAGTGCACGCTCTTTTGACACGTACCTCCCATGGATCAATGGCCAGAAGCCTCTTCGACTATTCGGGCTTTGGGAGTTCTAACTCTCCACCTTCACTTTCTCCCGAAGTACTTCCACCTGAAGTACATGATCTGCTGACATGTGTCCTTCTGGATCTAACAACCACGATCCACTTCGTCTCTTCAGGGTTCGGGAGTTTCAAAATCCTAAACACACATTCCTCCAGTATTGGTTTCACCCGAAGATGATGGATTTCCGCCATGCGTCCCTATGGATTTGATGGTCCAGATATTCTTTGCCCACATCGACTTCCTTTCGGAGCATTAAGCCTCTGAACCTCTATATCTCTCACCACGTGCTCTCCGCAATAGACAGTTGCGATCTTCTTTGGCCTTCGAGACTTTGGGAGTTTGTCATGCTCCACACTCGGAATCCTCCGAAGTGAATTTTCCCGAAGTGTCAGATCTGTCGAAACATATCTCCTGGAAAACAATGGCCTTGATCTACTTCATACTTCGGCTCTTCGACGAATTCTCTTTTTCCTCGTTGATCCGGATTCTTTTCGGCACGAAATGAGAGCGGAGATATAATAAAGAAATGCACAGAGATATCGCGTATATCCAGTAATATAACAGAAATATATCAGAGATGCAACCATAAACACAGAGATACAGTAATACACGATTTCTATTAATGAAAGAAATGTACAGAGACTGTAAAAATACAGAGTGAAAGACTCGCTAGAATGGTGGCAGCTTATCTCTGAGAAGAGATGTGACGGCTACTCGCATTCACAAGGTGATGGTTACAATGAGGCTCGGAAGGCCCTTTTACAATAGACAGGAATGCCAAAAGTCCTAGACATCCAAAAACCTAACCCTAGGAGATGAAGCGCCAAAAGTCATGTGGGCCCCGTTTGGGTAAGTTGGTGTATCAACTTCCCGGGGTCGTAACTTTTGCATACGATCTCCGTTTTAGGCGTGTGATAGCTCGTTGGAAAGGTATCGTCTAGGAGATTCATTTTGGGGCCTCAATCATGCCTTTGTCTATCATTGAGAACCTCGATCTCGAAAAACCTTCATTTAGGCCCTCAAAATGGCCCCGGAAGTTAAAACCTGCTAAAAATAGTAAATTGCCAAAATGGCCAAAAAACTGTTTTGAGCCATTTGGAAAAGATGGGTGGCCCCCAATATCCACTTGGATCACTCGTCCATGATACTTTTGAATTTCTTTCACTCTGGAGTTGTGGATCTTTCACCACCTATCCCTCTGGATGATGGATGGTCCCTAGCCTCTTCAAGACTTCAGATAATTCTCGCTCCTATGTGCATGCAGAGAATTAAAACTCGTGCGCTTTACCCAGATCCAACGATCTGGAATGATATCGCTCCCTCCTAAATGGATCTCAGCCGATGGATCGTGAAACCTTTAGAGCTTCACTCGCTTTGAATATTTCTCCCCGCTATCTCTCTTGAGATTTATCTCTCAGACCCTTTGACTCCAGAGAGGGATTACTCCGACACTTAGTCGAACATCTAACATGTGCACTCCTTGCAACATATTCCTATGTAAGACTTAACTTCTTGCCGGCAACTATGCACACCTTGCAAAAATTCCTTTGCACTCTTTGCAATGGAAGTTTCACACTATCTCTTATGAACTTCTGAGTCTAAAAAAACTTTGTCAATGCATTCCTTGCGGACTGTATGCACACCTTGCATGAACTCAATGAAGAGAAATGATTTTGAAACTTATTCCCAATACTTCACAGTATCATATGCTCAATAACATAACTCATTCATTCATGAAAACTTAAAATAACAGGGAAACTGTAAACAGTAGCAACACCATGCATTGGGTCAATATCCCTCTGTTATATTCATTCAAATTTAAATGGCTACAGCTTGATAAAAACAAATTACATTCAGTCACCACTATCTCCTACTCTGAAGATAACCCTATTCAAGTATACAATACACCTACTTATACAAGAGGTCCTCTCGGGTTTCCTCCAACTACCTACCTGATCGAAATTAAATTCTACAACTACTTAAGTCCTATTACATAAATGTCTATGATAGACAATTTAAGGTGAATCTTCAGATCCACGCCAAAATCAAATAACTAAAGGACGATCTTATCTCTTCTAGTTTTGACATGATCGTTCAACCTCCTCCCATTAACTTCTCTAATTCATATTTTACTCAAAAGTTCTCTGAGATACGCCATCTTTCAAAGTTTAAACTTTTACTCAAAAGGCGCGTTAGGCGTTGTGTTTTCATCCCATGTGGATTTGTTGACGATCCTCCTGCATCAATGACTTTGTCTCTGACTCTGCACACTACTTCCACTGCTCTAATTGCTACTAATTTGTCCTCCCTAGCTAACTTCAATTGTGTTTGACATTTTTTAAACTATTATTTATGATTGTGGTGATTCACATGGGGTCATGGATTCGAGACATGACCCTTTCTGAGTAGGACTTAATAGTTCTTTTTTTATTGGACTGGACTGAAAATATCCGTCTTCTCCTCCTATATATGGTATTTCCATGATTTGGACGATTTCACAAGGCTCTCTCCCCTCTGGCTCATTGCACGACTCTCCTTTATCATCCCCAGTCTTTCACCTCTTGTAACTCCTTCCTTTACACAGTTCTACAAACTCATATTCTTCCTCTAGTATACCTCCTTCAATACTATGCATCCTCAATCCTTCCCTTCCTTCTTCATCATTCCCTCATTCTCTCCTGCTCTCATACTATCATCTTGTCATCCCTTAGTTCCCCTATGGGTGTGAAGCCCCTTAGCAATCAGATTGCATTGTCATCACACACTTGTCACACAACAATGCATTTATCCACGTACCCAATAATTTCATGAACCTATCGCATGGACCTTTGAAAAATTAACTTTCTGTAACACTTTATGATTGGGTACAACTTACTGTAAACTCTATAACATATCCTCCCAGTATTCTATCCAACCAAAAATCAACTGCATGAGTAGTTGGGTTACTTACAAAATTCAATTGTCTTACCAACTTAGAATTCCAATTCCTCAGCATTGTAGTTTTGTACCTTCCAGTATTCTCCACTAATCGTTCTAGCCACTCAGTCAGAATAATTGGAAGTTTTTCAAAGAAAATTTCATGCAGTTCTATGTACACATACCTTTGCATATATTGCTTCTCACTTATCTGAGGGTTTCTATTGTCTTTTCAATCAAACTCTCCTTCCTTCCTTTCCAACCATTTTGATATCTCTTTCTTAGTTGGCCTCCAAAACATTCCCTCAAATGCAAATTTTAGATCTCGGCAACAAAACCATTTGTTTTCGTTCTGCGTGGTTTGTAAGACCCTAGGTTTGAGTTATCTATGACCAACAAAACCCACCAGACATTGGCCCTTTAGACACCACCTTCTTTCACAGATGAAGTCTCACTCGAGGTATCTATTGGGACTGCAAGAACTAGGTTTCTGCAGTAGTGAGGGAATGGGAGGTGGTCGTTTTGTTCATTCTTCCTTATTAGTTTTATGTGCATAATTATGTCCTTGTTCTGTATTACCTACTTAGTGATTTAGATTCATACTATCATTATATTCCATATTACTTCATAAACTCATTGTTGTAACAGTTGTGATTATGGCGCAATTATTAAACATAAGACAAATCTAATCTACTATGCATCTAGATATAATTCATCAACAATCACATAAAAGACACGTAACACAAGATTTAACGTGGTTCACCCAACTCAGGGATACGTCCAAATGGATGGCTTCTTTATTATGTGTTTAGTAATTTTTTCAGGCTTGCACACTACACTTACAAAGATATATCATGTTTATGTTCCTCTTCTACTAGCCTAGCCGCTCTATAGTGCAAGCCTCTCTCTCTTTGCATCATCCCTTACATTCAAACATTGATTCTCTCCCTTTCCAACCTATCCTATCAACTGTCTTACTAACAAACATTCTCGACAGTTTGGAACAGACTCCGCAATACTTCCCGAGATTAACCACATAGAGGAACCCCCATTCTCCCATCACATTACATATTTATACATACAATGTAGGGCTTAAAGCCTTGCCTGGCTCATCCCAAAAACCCATTACATTGCATGCTTTCTCTAGTTATTTGGTTGTTCATTTTCTTTGATATGATTTTCCATATACATCCTTCCTTTGCACTCTAACTTATTTTCCTCCTTCTCTTGTGCATCCTTCCACCTTTAGAACGTCGATTTGTCATCCTTCCTTTTTGTTCCCTTTCCTCTCTTACTATATTCTGTGTTATTCTTCTCCCTATTTTATTCCTTGTTTTATTTCACTTATTTTGCATTGTACTTTTGGATGCACCTCGGCTACACACTTCCTCATCTTTCTTATTCTCCTCTATGCACCTCTTCTGCAAATTTCTTCTATACTTAGGATTTTTCCCAACATTGTATTTGAAAACTACCTACACAAGGCAATGAAAGCCATGACATGGTATGGCATGGTATGGAAAGGAAAGGCATGGCATGGCAAGGAATGGCATGGTATTGCAAGGGAAGGAATGGCATGGTAAGGCAATTCATGGTAAGGCAATTCATGGCAAGGCATGGAAAGGAATGGCATGGTGTGGAAAGGGAAGGCATGGCATGGCAAGGAAAGGCATGGAAATTCATGGTATGGTATAGCATGGCATGACAAGGAAAGGAATGTATTGAAAAGGAAAGGAAATGTAAGGCAAGGAAGACAAAGGGAAGGCTAAATACAGTTCCTTGACAACAAAAAATAACCAAAACATATAAGAATACCATAACAACCATACCATGAATCCAAAATTTCAATCATTCTTAAATTTGAAATATTTGTTCAATTATTTATTTTACATACCTATGGTCATTCAAGTAGACCATCGAGATCACTTCTAATATTGATGTTTTCCATTAACTTCTCTTACTCAGAGTAAGGCAAGAAGTATCGTACCTTTGTTGAGTTCTTACTTCTCTTTGTTTGTAATTGGTGATTTGTAGCAACAACCAAGTTTGTAAAGTGGTATATAACTTCACCTGGTCTATAATATTGAAATACATAACCACCTTTCTTCCGTGTTCTTTCATCCTATGTCATTTATTGTCCTTTAATAACCATTGACCCTATCATAAATTCAATGCCTTCAGAGTCTGTTACTGATCGCATGAGGGTCTCCTTTCCCTCTAAGAATCGTTCCAGCCAATAATCAGTGCCCCATTCATTCCCTCTTAGTGAAACCATTGTGTATATGTTCCCTGCAAAAAATGGAGTGCCAACACGTGAGTCCACTAAATTAAAAAAGCATAAAACATTAATGATAGTTATTCAAAATTTAATAGATGGTTTCACCAAACCTGACAGTACGAGATCTGAGATGTGATCATAATCAGCTGAAATATTTTATTGTTCCTTCTCCAACTGGGTTAATTTCATAGTTATGCATTTACCAATGGGGAGTGATACACAATCCCATCTTCCAACCCAGTTTGTCAATTCAAAATCATCCCATTCATTACTAGTACATGGACCACAGAAGCAAAAAAAGTTTCTCATTCATATTTCAACTATACTATTATCTGGTGTTCGAATTGCATGGAATCCACGAGTTCCCTAGATTGGTTTGCATTCATACTAGTGTGATCGATCTACATCAAACACCTCCCCAAAATATATATGTACATGTCCTTTCCTTTGTGATTGGTATTCATAGGTTCTTGTTCCCTCTCCCATTATTTAAGAACATCATTCAACAATGGATTTCAAATATCGAATGAGGGAAGCAGTTGTGAACTTCATTTCTCTTTTTATGCATGTTCCTACTCCATCATGCTCTGGTTTCCCATGCCCAAACTCGAAATAGTTCCAAATGTGTGGTACCTTCATTTTTTTGTGCAACATACACAACCATTTAAATACATGATAATTTTTGAACTGGCCTCCGCAACGATCTGACCAAATCCAATGTTGATCCATCTCTATTTTCTTCTCCTTAACATGATTTTAAAACAACTAAAAGAAATGTTGTACATAGGCTAAGTCATGGCACCGATCATCGCTTATGTAGAATTGATACTCCTTCAATATAACTATTTTTTCTTTGTTACTATCCGAACCATGCCTGTATGTGATATGGACCATTATGTTGACCTCCTCTAAGTGATAATATTGGCTTTGAATCTCATTTTGTAATTGAAGGGTGTAGTTCTCAGAAAAATCAACCATTGATAATACAATACCAACGAGAAATGTATCTCTACATATTCTAAAATGCTCGTTCTTCCATCAAGTCACATGGACACGCTGAACATATTTTCATGTCTTTTCGATGAATTCCTTCATCAAGTCAAATACTCGTACTTGGGAAGTCACCAATTCTGTCTTTTTTGTTTCCTTCCCTCCATCAATATCACATGTGACATATTTAAATCTTTGCAAGGAAACATCCTTCCTCCCCAATTCTTATTCATTTCTTACATGGATGCACTTGCTTAGTAATGTCATTCCAATGCACCTAGGGCATGTCCCATATATGTTTTTTGATAAAATTTACAACCCTCTGGCCTTGTACACAAGATGTTGTGAATAAAGTATCTAGATGATGATAGAGGCAATATAATTGAGCATTCCTTCAAAATGGTGTTATGAAAAACATGAAATATATGTGTGAGTGTCTGTGTGTGTGTCATAATAATAACCATACTCAATGTGATATCTACAACAACATGTGATATGAATTGTTTTTATTCTAACATACCAAGGCTTTCATTTATGGAAAGATCTTTGTCCCAAGTTAAGTGCACTATGTATTATCCTGAATCTCTCATAAAATTTTGTCTGTGTAATTTCAAGAAAGTGTTTAATATGGGATTCACGGTCCGTAGATCCCATTCTCAATTTTAGTACATATTTTTGGTTGGAAGAATGCCTAGTGTTCTTATTCCAGAAATCATGTACTAGTCCCTTAATTTCCCCAATTAACTTCATGTCACAACGAGGTATCCTACTAGTGAAGGGCCACAAATTTGTTAGGCCACGTGTGTCGAGGCTATCTCATATATTAAAATACTTTCTAAGATTTTTGATATTGCATTTCATGATATGAGAGGTTTGTTGTAGAAAACAATGTTTTATTGTGGTCTTGCTAACAATTGATTGTAACAAGACACGTCAGGCTGCATTACGGTCTTCAGAACGAGATTTCTTACCAATTATTTGAACATCATATACAAGGTTTCTAACAATATAATGACTTGTTTCTAAACTTTTGACTGTTTTAATGCCTAAAATTCTCCTAACAACAGTCAAAATTCTAGATTTTAACAAAGCCAAAAATAATTTACATTTAGAAACATCATATTTTGGTTCAAGATATTCTTTAATGATTTTATAAGAATTATAATGAATAGTATGGTTAGGTAACTTACCTTCAAGTGATGCTAGACCACTTTCATTCACCTGAATGTGTTTAGGATTTCTTCATCGCACACTGCTCATTCTAGATAGCGACGATGAACACCTATTATGGAACTCTTAACCTCCTTGCTCTGGAGTTGAAAATGTTGCAGTTATTTCCCCTTCAATCACTGGTGGATCAATTCTAGGAGGATTGTCGGCATGGGATTGAATAGTTTATGGAACATCTAACTGTCCAACAAGAGATTTAACCATAGGAACTTCTTCACCACAATGTCGTGCACTAGTTGCCTCTCTAATTTCATCCATTGTATAATCAACTCCAAGAAAATCCTTCATCATCTAATTATCCAAAACAAGTTGTTTAGATGGGACGTTGATTGGATTGTTCTCTACTAAACTCCTGCAATTTTCTTGTGGTGATGGAGGAGAAACAACATCGACATCTATTTCGCTAGAAATTGGGTTGTCCTCTTTTGAAAGCCTATAATTTGACATACATAACTTTACCTTTTCACTTTCTTCTTCTACCTTTTCAATGAGTTTCTCTTTCCCTGAGGACATTCTTTCTTGATTCCATAGGTTCCCCATGTTTAAAGAGAAAACTTTTGTTCCAAGAACCCCACCACAAATTTGTCTTGGTATTACACAAGAAGGCACAACTAACAATTCCAATTCCAATTCCAAATGGACAAATTTGTCTTCGTATTACAAAAAAATACACAACTAACAATTTCAATTCCAAGTGGACATTTTTTTCTCGATATTAAATAAGAAGACACAACTAACAATTCCAATGCCAATTGGATAAATTTGTCTTGGTATTACACAACTAACAGTTACAATTGGACAAATTTTTCTTGGTATTACACAAGAAGATACAATTAACAATTCCAATTGGAAAAATTTGTCTTGGTATTACAAAATAAGACACAACTAACACTTCCAATTGGACAAATTTGTCTTCCAATTCCAAGAAGACACAACCAACAATTCCAATTCCACTTGGACAAATTTGTCTTCCAATTCTTCCCACAATTGTCTTGGAATAGCACAAAATTGTCTATGAATTAAAAAACAAGACAAAAAGAACAAAAAAATGTTTGTTCCTGCTATTTTTGTATGCAGATGTCAGGCTTGTTCGACTTTTTGAGATAGACGAGGTAGAGGAGTGTGCTTGGCACATAAAAGTGCCCAACAGGAACGCGTGTGCACTCGTAAAATGCATGTGCACGAAAGCCTCTGTGTGTTCCAGGAACATGCACATGTTCTTATTGGGAATGGATGAGCACAAAACCACAAGGATTTCAAGGCACAAGAGAGCGTGCATGCTCTTAATGAAATGGATATAGCATTTATTATAGACAAAACATATTTATGAATAAATATGTATAGGGGTTTGGGGAAAACTAGGACCTAAGCTCTTAGGATTGAAAGTGTTTTGAAGAATATAGAAATGGTTAGAGCACCAAGATGTGGGTTCATGAGTTATGGGACATTTAACAAGAGTTATATGCATAATACACTTAGGGATCAAGTGTGGATGGGGTTAAGGGATGAGTATAGGTTATGACTATGCTTAGATGGATCTAGGGGGCTATAGGTCATGGCCATGGTCTAGGTCTAGGTCATGGTCTAAGTAAATCTCAAGCTCTATGTCATGGTCTAGGTCATAGTATAGGTATATGTCATGGTCACCATATAGGTCTATTTCCTAGTTCGGGTCATGGCCATCGTATAGCTCTAGGTCATGGTCTAGATATTTCCATGTCTAGGTCTAGGTCTAGGTATTGACATGTCTAGGTCAAGGCCATTTCTTTCCTTGCGATGTAGAGAGGGGGGTGGAGAGAGAGGAAGATAGAGAGTGTGAGAGGGGGAGAGGGGAAGACAAAGAGAGTGTGTGAGAGTG
>ML789441.1:420588-432372 GCA_009831015.1 Picea engelmannii
GGGAGGGAGGAGGGGGGTAGAGAGTGTGTGTGTGAGAGTACATATATATAAGTGTTCTATCATACATAATCTAGGGCATGTCAAACACTAATTACAAACAATACAAAATCAAATAAATTTGACCTTTTACGTTTGTTACCAGGTTGTAAATGGCTAATGACAACAGTCTAATATTGAAGAACATACAAATAGATAAGTTTTCCAGTAATACATAATATATTCCAATATCATTAGAAAAAATATCAATCATGGATTTTTGATAATATAAAATCAAAAAATGGGAAATCCTAGAGAGACATGGGAAATCAAGCATAAAGTAATGGTTAGAGAACCAAGATGTGGGTGCAAGAGTTGTGGGGCCTTTAAGAAGAGGTATATGCATAGTTCACATAGGGATCAAATGTGGAGGGGGTTAAAGGTAGATTATAGGTTATGCCTAGGCTTAGATGGAACTAGGGGGGTCTAGGTCATGGTCTAGGTCAAGCTATAGGTCATGGTCTAGGGCATGGTCATGTACATAGTTATTGATCCAGATTTTATGAGAAGAAAAAAAATGAATACAAATTATTATTATTATTAACACAGAGACACAAGAATAACAAAGATACAATAACAAAGATATAGTAAAATTGGTTTACATTCAATAAGAAAATGTGTTGAAACTGTAAAATGCAGCAGAAAACAAGCTTACTAGAGTGTTGGTGGACTATCTCTGAGAAGAGATGTGACGGTTTCACTTATTCGCAAGAAGATGGTTACAATGATTCTCTATGAGCCTTTTTACAATAAAAAGGAATGCAAAAACCCTAGACATCCAAAACCTAACCCTAGGAGATGAAGTGCCAAAATTCATGTGGGCCTCGTTGGGTTAGGATAGTACATCAACTTCTTGGGATCGTAACTTTTGTATACGATATTCCTTTTAGGCGCACAATATCCCGTTAGAAATCTATATCCGAGGAATACTCATATTGTTGTCAGTATCTAACTCCTTCTAAAATTTGATTTTTGAGAGGCCTAAAAACGTTGTTTAGGGCCTCAAAATGGCCCAGGAAGTCAGGGACCCGAAAGCTAGGAAAAACCTACCAAACTGGAAAGCTCCCAAAATGAGCCAGTTGGAATAGGTGGGACGCCACTGACATCCATATATATCAATCCTCCCCCCTTATGAAGAAAGGGTATCCATTGCATTGATTCCCCCCATCAAATGAGGAAATTTATGTTGAATTTGGCCCCGGGTGAGCCACTTGCCTTAGTGTAGGAGATGCCCTGCTTTGACAACTCGATAAAGTTGGATCCTTTGCTGGCGAGTGCCCTTGCCCCATGTTTCCAAAATACTATCATTGGATGCATGTTGCATGTAGTCAGGGTTGAGCTCTGTTGGTTTCAACTGTTATGCTACCTCTGAGGTGTCCAATAATGGTGTGAAGTATGGTCGAAGGAGATCCATATTGAACACTGGGTGCATGCAAAGGAAAGGGGGAATGTTGAGCTCAAAATCATTGTCAAACATAGCCTTGGTTATGGTGTAAGGTCTGTAATAGAGTGGGAGAATATTTTGATGGGGCCCTGTAAGGTGTTCTTTTTGCAAGTGTAACCACACTTTGTCTCCCTCCTAAAACTTATGTGGCACCCGGTGTTGATCATCATGCTACTTGTACTTGGCATTATACTTTTGCAAAATATCCTAAACCTCTTGGAGGATGTGTTGGATCCTCTCAATGAACCAGAAGGATTTTTCAGCTTCAGTTGGAGCAGGTGATGAATTAGATGAGGTGGTCGCAAGAGGTAGTGCAACATCCATGGGACCCAATGGTTGGAACCCCAACCCGATCTAAAAACTGTTGTGGCTAGTTGAGATATGTAGAGATCTATTGTATCTATGTTGAACATAGGGAAGACTCTCATCCCATGTGTGGGGATGCTTGGAATTGTACATGCACATGATATGCGTGATCATCTAATTGACGACCTTAGTTTGGCCATCTATCTGGGGGTGGAAGGTAGTGGACTTGGTGAGATTGGTGTCCAACAGTGACCAGAGGCTCAATGAACCGACTGTCCTAATATGAAACAATGGTTTATGGGATTAAAAAATGTACCCAAACGCGTTCAAATAAGAGCTTTGCAGTGGCCTCTCTTGTGATTCTCTTCTTGCAGGTGGCTTGGATTGCCATATTGGAAAAAAATCAACAACCACAAAGAAATGTCATTTCCCCTCTTAGTGGATGGAAGGCCCAACATGTAGTCCATTGAGATGTATTACTATGGCCTGTCAGGAGTAGGCATATGGGTGTACATGCCTTGCTTCTTAGTGGTCGGTTTGGCAATAGCGCAGACAGTGTAGGACCTGATATACTTGTTGACATCCTGTTGAATTTTCGGCAAGTAGAAATGTTTCTATAGCACTTCCACTATATTTTCATTGTCAAAGTGTCCATCCACCCTACTATAGTGGGTTTCCTAAATCAGCTTCACTCGCTCGCTTTATGGAACACAGAGATGGACTAGTCAGCATAATATCTCATCTTGAAGATGTAAATTAGCGACAACTGATTTTGCACCCAACATTTGGTATGTGGTGGAAAAGTTAGGATCTATCTCATAGAGTTTGGGCCATCTAGATTTCTCGTGGCTACAATATTATGGTAGTGTGGTGAGTGTCACGACTGTAGGTCGGTTGATGAAATCAACAACTCAATTGGTAATTTCAGTTTTATACTTGATGTTGAGGAGGAACTGTTGCAAGTATGTGGACCACTTATGATGGCAATCATTCTGAAATTTACCTTATGTCTACATGAACTGAAGTGGATTATGATCTGTGTGGATGACTTTCTCCTTCCCGAGAATGTAATGTCTCCACTAACGACAGGATTGCACAATGGAGTGAATTTATTTTTTGTAATTAGGGTACTTATGGACAACATTTGATAGTGTCTCACTATGATAGGCCATGGGGTGGTCTTGCTAAGTGAGAATTGTGCCCATAACATAGTATGAAGCATTTGTCTCAATCTCAAAGGGCTTCGCCAGGTCTAGTAATGAAAGTATTGGGGCTGAGCACAATCATTTCTTTAATTCGACAAACACTTGTTGTTGGGACGCACCACACAAATGTTTCCTTGCGACCACCCCTGGTTAATTAGTTGAGGGCCCATGGAATATAGGAGAATCCCAACACGAACCTGCAATTGAAATTGGAAAGGCCTAAGAAGCTCCAAATATTAGTGAGTGTGGTTGGGGATGGAAAGTCACAGATGACTTGGATCTTGACTGGATCCACATTTAACCATGTTGATCCATGATGTAGCCTAGGTATTGGACCCTTTCCATTTCGAAGGATCATTTTTCCAAGTTGGCATATAGCTTTTGTTGTTGCAGAGTGTGAAAAACCTACTGAATATGCTGCAAGTGTTCCACCCAAATCTTGTTGTAGATGAGGATGTCATCCAAATACACCATTACAAAAGCATTGGTGAAAGTTCAAAGAATATCTTCCATCATCCTCATGAACGTTGCTGGAGAATTTGTCAAGCCAAAGGGCATGGCCAACCATTCAAAAATACCTTCTTTTGACTTGAAGGCAGTCTTCCATACATCTGTCTATTCTATGGGAACCTGGTGGTAGACATACTTCAGATCAATCTTATTGAATTATTTCCCCCCCCTTGATTTTATCAAGGAGATCGTCGATTCTAGGAATCAGGTACCGGTTCTTGACTATGATTTTAGTTAGGGCCTGGTAATCAATGCAGAGTCACCATGTACCGTTTTTCTTTTGCACTAGCATGATTGGGATCCCACAGGTCGATGAGATGAGATGGATGTGCCCCTTGTGAATAATTTCTTGGATATTTCGCTTGATCTCCCCATTCTCTAACATAGACCGTAGGTAGAATAACCCATTTTGCAACAGTGCACCAGGGGTCAGATCGATGGGATGCTTGACCTGAAAATGTTTAGGTACCTTGGTAAGTGAGGATAAGATATCTTTGTATTCTTCCATGACCTTGTCCACTTTCTTATTGTGTTGAGAGGTTGGTCGTGGAGGCCCTGGATGTGGCTGCAATCGTTTGCTCACTCTGAGAGTGAATCATGAAAAAGACAAATTTCCTGGTCTGAGATATGACCTTCCTACATTTCTTGGTAGAGATAAAGAAAATAGAACTAGGTGGGACTTCCTCGTGTATCTTGTATAATTTTCTGTTCAAAGTAATAATAACACTGTGAGCCATAGACTCATATACAACATGACGATTCCATAAATATAGTTGGCCCAAAAGAACACTACAAACTTTGAGAGGAGAAACATCACGCAATGCCTCATCTTTGAAGGTTTTGATGTCGTACGATAGGTGACACTGTTGGTTGATGTGGATATCGCTTCCTTAGCGGAGACATCCAATGATGTAGGGTTGCGGGTGTGGCGTTGTCGGTAGGGCTAGCCACTTGACAACCTCTTCTAAGATGAGGTTTTTTTGGCTATTGTTATCAATGATAAAGTGCAGTGGGGTGCCTTTTACCCACATCTGTGAATAAAAGAGGTGTTCTCCTTCTTCTGGCTCATCTGGCTCACTAGGCTGGACCTTAGTGGTAGCAACGGTTGCACCGGGCTCCTCTTCAATGTTTTGTCTCTCCCTTTATGGTTACAAATCAGAGTCGAAACCCGCCTAGATTGGTTGTACTGAGGTCGTCCTTCTTTTATCTGTTCTTTTTTCTGCAAGTTGGGGCTTCCCTTTACTACCTTCTGATGTGAGGGGTTCCCAGGCCCAAATTTCCACGTCGTTTGTTTAATATTTTGCTCGATTTTGACGACATATCGATAGGCCCTGCCCAAGGATGAGATGTCCAAAAAATCCATTTCTGCCTGGATTTATTAATGCAGACCATCATGATACTTGAGCACCATATGTCACTTAGAATATTTGATACCTATATTGGTCTGCAAGGTATGGAATATATTTGTGAACTCCGACACTGGCTGGTCTCTTTCCTTCCATAGTGTGGTCCATTTTGTATACAGGTCGTCATAACTTTCGACATGGTAGTATTGTTCCTTGATAGCATCCCTAAAGGACTCCCATGTGACCATGACTGTAAATAATGAGGTTTCCTCTATTTCATTTTTCTTGGAGAAAGTCTTCCACCAATATTTAACATGGGGAATGACTTTGAGGAGTGCAAACGTAATCTTCTCTCTATTTGAAAAGTTATGGACAAAAAAATGCCCTTCTAGCAAATTCAACCATTTATCTATAGCATCTGCGTCTATCTGACCTTAAAATATGGGAATATCAAAGTTTATTTGTACCTTGAAAGGGGCGTCACCTCCGTTCAAGGAAGATGTGTCACTTGTTGGATTTGCGCAAAAACTATCTATCATTTCGTTCCTCTGTCGCATGAGGGATTCCTTGAGAAACATTTTGAAAGGATCTCCTGCCCCATTGTATTTCTTTTCTCCCACCATGAGAGGTCTATTAGGCGTGTGAGATCTTTTTTCCTCAAGAGAAACAAGCTCGAGACCCAATTCTTTGTACCCTGACCTCATCGGGGACATGGATTAAGAACGAAAAGGAGTAGACCGCTCTGATACCACTGATCCAGATTTTATGAGCAGAACGAAAATGAATACAAATTATTCTAATTCTTAACACAGAGACACAATAATAACATAGATACAATAATAGAGATACAGTAAAACTAGTTTCTATTCAATAAGAAAATGTGTTGAAACTGTAAAATGCAACGAAAAACAAGCTAGCTAGAATCGTGGCAACTTATCTTTGAGAAGAGATGTGACGGTTTCACTCATTTGCACAAACATGGTTACAATGAGGCTCTCCAATCCTTTTTACAATAAACATGAATGCCAAAACCCTAGACATAAAAACCTAACTCTAAGAGATGAAGCATCAAAAGTCATGTGGGCCCCGTTGGGGTAAGCTAGTACATCAACTTCCTGGGGTCATAACTTTTGCATACGAGTTTTAGGTGCACAATAGCCCATTGGAAAGGTCTATCTGAGGAATAAACATGTTGTCGTCAGACTCTAACTCTGTGTATATTCGAACTGTGGCAAGGCCTACAAATGTTATTTAGGGCCTCAAAATGGCCCTCGATATTAGGGACCCGAAAAATTAGGACAAAATTGCCAAACTGGAAAACTGCCAAAATGAGATAGTTGGAATAGGTGGGAGGCCACCGACATCCATCTGGATCAATCCTTCTCCCTTAGGAAGAAATGGTCTCCATTGCATTGAGTTCCCCCATCAGATGAGGAAATTTATGCTGAAATTGGCCCTCGATGAGCCACTTGTCTTGGTGCAGGAGTTGTCCTGCTTTGACAACTCGATAAAGTTGGATCCTTTTCCGGCAAGTGCCCTTGACCTGTGTGTCCACAATCTGATCATTGGATGCATGTTGCATGCATTCAAGGTTGATCTCTATTGGTGTCAATTGTGCTGCTATATCTAAGGTGTTCAACAATCGTGGGAATTATGGTTGAAGGAGATCCATGTTGAATAATGGGTGCAGTACAAGGAAAGGGGGAATGTTGTGCTCAAAAGCAGTGTCACCCACAACCTTGGTGATGTTGTAAGGTTTGTAACAAAGTGTTCTAAGCTTCCGATGGGGACCTATAAGACATTCTTTCTGCAAGTTTAACCACACTTTGTCTCCCACTTGAAACTTATATGGCACCTGGTGTTGATCATGGTTTTTCTTGTACTTCGCATTGGAATTCTCTAAAATATACTGAACCTAATGGCAGATGTGTTGGATCCACTCAATGAACTAGGAGGTTTTGTCAGCTTCAGTTGGATTAGGTGATGAATCGGTCAGGGTGGCCGAAAGAGGTAGTGCAACATCCTTTGAACCCAATGGATGGAATCCCAACCCGACCTGAAAAGGGTTGTGGTCGGTTGAGTTATGTACAACTCTTTTTTAGCTATGTTGAACATAGGGAAGACTCTCATCCCAAGTGTGAAGGTTATTGTAATTGTACATGCGTAGGATATGCACAATCATCTGATTAACGACCTCAGTTTGGCCATCTATCTGGGGGTGGAAGGAAGTGGATTTGGTGAACTTGGTGTCCAACAGTGACCAGAGTCTTGACCAAAATGTGATGAGGAACCGACTATCTCGATTTGAGACAATGGTTTGTGGGATTACAAAATGCACCCAAACTCATTCAAAGAAGATTTTGGTAGTTTCCTATGTTGTGATGCTCTTCTTACAGGTGGTCAGGATCGCCATCTTGGAAAAGCGATCAAAAACCACAAAGTCAGAGTCATTTCTCCTCTTAGTGGATGGAAGGCCTGACATGTAGTCCATTGAGATGGATTCCCATGGCCTCTCAAGAGTAGGCAGGGGGTGTACATTCCCTGTTTCTTAGTGGGTGGTTTGGCAATAGTGCAAGTAGTGCGGGACCTGATATACTTGTTGACATCCTGTCGAAGTTTCGGCCAGTCAAAATTTTTCTGCAGAAATCCCATTGTCTTTTCTATGTTGAAGTGTCATGTCACCCGACTGTAGTGGTATTCCCAAATCATATTCACTCACTCACTTGATGGAACACAGAGATTTCCTAGTCGACACAATATACCATCCTGAAGATGGAAATTAGTGATAACTGAGTTTGCACCCAACATTTGGTATGTGGTGGTGAATTCAGGGTTTGTCTCATAGAGGTTGGGCCATCCAGAGGTCTCGTGGCTACAAGAGTCTAGCACTGTGTTGAGTGTCACAAATGGAGGTCAGCTAAGGAAATCAACAACTCAGTTGGTACTCATAGTTTTATAATTGATGTTGAGGTGGAACTACTGCAAGTATGTGGATCACTTCTGATGGAAGTCATTCTACAATTTTCCTTGTGTTTGCATGAACTACATCGGCTTATGATCTGTGTGGATGACTATCTCCATCCCGAGAATGTAATGTATCCACTAGTGGAAAGGTTGCAAAATGGAGTACATTTATTTTTCGTAAGTAGGGTACTTATGGACAACATCTGATAGTGTCTCACTATGATAGGCCACAGGGTCGTCGTGCTGAGTGAGAACTACGCCCACAACATAGTCTGAAGCATATGTCTCACTCTCAAAGGGATGTTGCAGGTCTGGTAATGAAAGTACTGGGGTTGAGCACAAGCGCATCTTTAATTAATCGAACGCTTGTTGTTGGGATAGGCCCCACATAAATGTTTCCTTACCACCACCCCTGGTTACTTAGTTAAGGGCCCATGCAATATGGGAGAATCCCAACATGAACCTATGATAGAAATTGGCAAGGCCTAAGAAGATTCAAATCTTAGTTAGTGTTTTTGGGGTTGGTCAGACACGGACGACCTGGATCTTGGTTGGATCCATATGCACACCATGTTGTTCCACGATGTAACCTAGGTACCGGACCCTGTCCATGCCGAAGGATCATTTTTCCAAGTTGATATATAGCTTGGGTTTTCATAGAGTGTGCAGAACCTATTAAATATGTTGCATTTCATATAGATACATGAGGATTTCATCTAGATACACCACTACAAAAGTATTGGTGAAAGGTCACAGGATATCGTCCATCATCCTCATGAACATTTCTAGAAAATTTGTCAAGCCAAAGGGCATGACCAACCATTCAAAAAGACCTTTTTTTGACTTGAAGGTGGTCTTCCATACATTTCTCTATTCTATGGGAACCAAGTGGTATCCAAACTCCAGATCAATATTACTGAAGTATTTACCCCCTTAATTTGATCAAGGAGATCGTTGATTCTAGGAATCGAGTACTGGTTCCTAACTATGATTTTATTTAGAGCCCGATAATCAGTTCAAATTCGCCAGGTCCCGTCTTTATTCTGCACCAACATGATTGGGCTCCCACAGGGAAATGAGATGGGATAGATGTGCCCCTTGTGGATTAGTTCTTGGATCTGTCACTTGATCTCCTCATTCTCTAATAGAGAGTGGTCATAGACTGACCCATTGGGAAGTGATGCATCGGGGTTCAGATCGATGGGATGCTTGACCTGACAGTGCAGAGGTGGCTCGATAGGTGAGGATAAGACGTATTCTTCCATGACCTTGTCCACTTTCTTCTGTCGTGTGGAGAGGTCAGTCGTGGAGGCCCTGGATGTGGTTGCAGTATTTCGCTCACTATGAGAGTGAATCATGAAGAAGACAAACTTCCTAGTCTGAGAGATGACCTTCCTGCATTTCTTCGCAGAGATCAAGGAAATAGCACTAGGTGGGTCTGCCTCAGGTATCATGTATAATTTCTTGTTCAAAGTAATAATAACACTCCTAGTCCTAGACTCATATACATCATGAAATTTCCATAAATATGATTTTCCCAAATATAACATTACAAAATTCGAGAGGAGAAACATCACACAATACCTCATCTTTGAAGGGCTTGATGTCATACGACAGGTGGGACTGTTGGATGATGAAGAGATCGCTTCCTCGACAGAGCCATCCAATGGTGTAGGGATGCAGGTGTGGCGTTAATAGCAGGGATAACTTATTTATGACCTCTTCTGATATGAGGTTCTTCTGGATACTACTATCAACGATAAAGTGCAGCGGGATTCCTTTTACCCATATCTATGAATGAAAGAGGTGCTCGCCTTCTTCTGGCTCGTCTGGCTCACTAGGCTAGACCTTCGTGGTAGCAATGGTGGAACTGGGTTCTGTGTCAATGATTTGTCTCCCCCTTTCTGGCTCTGACTCAAATTTGGAACCCACATCTGATTCAAAGTCTTTCACCTCAGCAGCCAATGATTTCTTGGAGTGGCAATCAACATTGTTATGCTAGGGGCTCTTACGAAAGTCGCACCACTTCCCGATATCTTTCTTTGACTTTCCGGTATCCTCATTTGCTTGTGACCTAGATTGGTTGTCTTGAGGTTGTCTCTCTTTAATTTGTCCTTTGTTCTACAGGTTGGGGATTCCCTTTATTGTCTTCTGATATGAGGGGTTCCCAGGCCCAATTTGTCACATCTTTTGTTTAATATTTTTCTCGATTTTAACGACATATCGATAGGCCCCGCCCAGGGACGAGATATCCAAAAAATCCATTTTGGCCTAGATGTATATATGCAGAGCAACGCGATACTTGAGCACTGGATTTCGCTCAGAATATTTGATACCCAACTTGGTGTGAAAGGTATGGATGATATTTGTGAATTATGGCACTGCTTGGTCTCTTTCCTGTTGCAGTGTGGTCCATTTTGTATACAAGTTGTCATAACTTCTGACAGGGTAGTAGTGTTCCTTGATAGTGTGGTTGAAGGACTCCCAGGTGACCATGACTATAAATAATGAGGGTTCCTATGTTTCCTTTTTCTCACAGAAATTCTCCCACCAATATTTTACATGAGGAATGGCTTTGAGGAGCACAAACGTAATCTTCTCTCTGTTTGAAAAGTTATGGATAGAAAAATACCCTTCTAGTAGATTCAACCATTTGTCTACAACATCTGTGTCTATATGACCTTCAAATATGGGAATATAAAACTTTATTTGTACCTTGAAGGGGGTGGCACCTCCATTCGATAAATATGTGTCGCCTATTGGTAGTCGTCGAAGGATTTGTGCAAAACTATCCATCATTTTGTTCCTTTGTTTCCTGAGGGATTCCTCGAGAAATATTTGAAAGGATCTCTTATCCCGTCATCTTTATTTTCTCCTTCCATGAGACATCGCTTAGGCATGAGAGAGATTTTTTCCTCAAGAGAAACAAGCTCGAGACCCAATTCTTTGTACCCTAACCTCGTCAAGGACATGCATTAAGAACGATAAGGAGCAGACCGCTCTGATACCACTGATCTGTATTTTATGAGCAGAATGAAAAATGAAAAAAAAATATTATTATTCTTAACACAGATACACAAGAATAGCAGAGATACAATAAAAGAAAGACATTAAAATTGGTTTCTATTCAATAATAAAATGTGTTGAAACTATAAAATGCAGTGGAAAATAAGCTTGCTCGAATGGTGGCGGCTTATCTCTGAGAAGAGATGTGACGATTGTGCTCATTCGCAAGAATATGGTTACAATGAGTTTATCCAAGACTTTTTACAATAAACAGGAATTAAAAATCCATAGACATACAAAACCTAACCCTAGGAGATGAAGCACCAAAAGTCATGTGGGCCCCGTTGGGGTAAGCTAGTACATCAACTTCCCGGGGTCGTAACTTTTGCATACGATCTCTATTTTAGGCATAGGATAGCTCGTTAGAAAGGTCTATCTAAGGACTACACATGTTTCCATCATACTCGAATTACATTAATATTCTAACTATGGTGAGCCCTAAAAATGTTGTTCAGGGACTCAAAACGACCCCGGAAGTCAAGGACCCAAAAACTAGGAAACAAACTCCCAAACTGGAAAAATGCCGAAATGAGCTAGCTGGAATAGGTGGCAAGCCACAAAAATCCATATGGATCAATCGTGGTATAGGTATACGTAATGGTATAGGTCTACGTCATGTTCTAGGTCTAGTTCTAGGTCTATGTCATGGTGTAGGTCATGGTATATGTATAACTCTAGGTTTATGTCATGGACTATGTCATGGTCATCGTATAAGTCTAGGTTATGTTCTATGGTATAGGTCATAGTCTATGCTCTAGGTCTAGGTGTAGTTATTCCCATTCCTTTCCATATCTAAGTCTAGTTATGTCTAGGTCTATCTCTAGGTCTAGGTCTTGACATGTCTAGGTCAAGGTCATTTATTTCCTTGCAATGTAACAAAATTGCTATAGTGTGTGAGAGTCTAAGA